>BKCH01001455.1:0-306860 GCA_008635985.1 Ficus erecta | reverse complement strand
AAAGTATTGCGGCAAATTTTGTGACATATTTTAAAGCCCACAATTGCCAACGTCGTCGTAATTGATTGCGAAACTTTTATAAATGCCGTAAATTTTTAACGGAATATGTGATGTGCAATGCATGTTATCTAATTGGTGAGGGTATTTTAAATTTAATAATAATTCATTTAATAAAAATTTAAAAAATCATTTAAAACCAAAAAAATGAAATTCCCTTTTCTCTCTCCCCTCTCTTTCTCTTTAAGATTGATGACACCACGGGGGGAGGGGAGACCCAGATCAGCAAACCCCGTAGGGGGGGTTGACGAGGGCAAAGACGCAGGGGAGGGGAGGGGGTGGTGAACCCAGATAGCGGCGTCGCCCAGGGGGGAGAGAGGGAGATGGAGCTCACGGTGCTGACACGGGGGGGGGGGGGGGGGGGGGGCGTTAACGTGGGGGAAGGGGGGGGGAGACAATTTCGGCTTCGACTCCGACTTTAGAATAGGATTTGTTAGGGGAGGCGGGGGCGTGGGAGAGGGAGGAGGGGAGGGGAGGGGGGCGAGCGAAGGAGAGAGGTCACTCCTTTTTTTTGAATGTTATTATTGAGTACGGGTATTTTCATCTTTTTTAGGGGTAATTTCACTATCTCTAACTTGTAGAAAGGACTCTTGGAAGGGAAGAAGATGAATAACTTCGATAATTAATTGTTTTGTGAGTAATTGCCACGAAAGCAGGTTACGAATGTATTGTGTTTATGGGAGAGAGGCTTTTAATTTCACTGTTCTTTAAATTAAACCTTCGAACAGTAGTGTGTCAATAAAAATTAGTTTTTATTTTTTATTTTGTTGAAAAGGAAGTTAGTTTTTAATTTATCTTTTTATTTTAATTAAGGTTAACTTGTTTCTATTTAAAAGCCACTTGTGACTATTCAGCGAAAAGAAAAGAAAAGAAAAAATAAACTTATTGCACAGACACAATTATTATCAGCATCAACTTTGTAAAAGGCATTTCCACCTCATTAAATATTTTTTCACGTTTTCCCTGCCAAATTATTGAGTTTGTGACCATATTATCTTGAGAATCACCAAACATGGCGTTGCTGACGTGTCGAACCCAAAAATCCTCTACTAGGGTTTTTGTAGTCTCTCGCTTTCACTACTAGAAACTTGCTTTTTTTTTTTTTTTTTTTTTTTTTTTTTTTGAATTTGGGGGTGAGGGATTTTGCACCTTAAGTAGAGTCAGATGTGGTATTACCATTAAACTATATCTACAACCACAAGAAACATGCTTTTTAGTGGCAATATAATTGTGCCGTAAAAAGTGGAAAAGTACTGCAAAAAATATTGCGGCAAATTTTGTGACATATTTTAAACCCCACAATTACCAATGTCGTAATTGATTGTGATAAACTTTTATAATGCCGTAAATTTTTAACGGAATATGTGATGTGCAATGCATGTGATCTAATTGGTGAGGGTATTTTAATAATTTAATAATAATTCATTTAATTAAAATTTTAAAAAAATCATTTAAAACAAAAAAAACAAAATTTCTTTTTAACGAAAACTTTTATAAATGCCGTAAATTTTTAACGGAAATGTGATGTGCAATGCATGTGATCTAATTGGTGAGGGTATTTTAATAATTTAATAATAATTCATTTAATAAAAATTTAAAAAATCATTTTAAAAACAAAAAAAACAAAATTTCTTTTTTCTCTATCCCCTCTCTCCCTCTCTTTAAGATCGATGACACCACGGGGGAGGGGGGGACCCAGACCGGCAATCACCGTAGGGGGGGCTGACGGCGGCAAAGACGCAGGGGAGGGGAGGGGGTGGCAACCCAGATAGCGGGTGTCACCCAGGGGGGAAGAGGGAGAGGGGGAGATGGAGCTCACGGCGCCGACACGGCGGGGGGGGGGGGGGGGGGGAGGGGGCGCCAAGTGGGTGAAGGAGGGAGGGAGACAGTGTTCGGCTTCGACTCCGACTTTAGAATAGGATTTGTTAGGGGCGGAAGCATGGGAGGGGAAGGAGGGGGAGGGGAGGGGGGAGAGAGAAGGAGAGAGGTTCACTCCTTTTTTTTTGATGTTATTATATGAGTACGGTATTTTCATCTTTTTAGGGGTAATTTCACTATCTATAACTTGTAGAAAGTACTCTTGGAAGGGAAGAAGATGAATAACTTCGATAATTAATTTGTTTTGAGGAGTAATTGCCACGAAAGTAAGGTTACGAATGTATTGTGTTTATGAGAGAGAGGCTTTTAATTTCACTGTTCTTAAATTAAACCTTCGAACAGTAGTGTTGTCAATAAAAATTAGTTTTTATTTTTTATTTTGTTTGAAAAGGAAAGTTAGTTTTAATTTATCTTTTATTTTAATTAAGGTTAACTTGTTTCTATTTTTAAAAGCCATTTGTGACTATTCAGCGAAAAAGAAAAGAAAAGAAAAAAAAAAAACTATTGCACAGACACAATTATTATCAGCATCAACTTGTAAAAGGCATTTTCCACCTCATTAATTATTTTTCAGTTTTCCCTGCCAAATTATGAGTTTGTGACCCTATTATCTTGAGAATCACCAAACATGGCGTTTGCTGACGTTTCGAACGAAAAAAATCCTCTACTAGGGTTTTTGTAGTCTCTCGCTTTCCCTACTAGAAACTTGCTTTTTTTTTTTTTTTTTTTTTTTTGAATTTGGGGGTGAGGGAGTTTTTGCACCTTAAATAGAGTCAGATGTGGTATTACCATTTAAACTATATCTACAACCACTAGAAACATGCTTTTTAGTGGCAATATAATTGTGCCGTAAAAAGTGGAAAAAGTACTTGCAAAAAGTATTACGGCAAAATTTTTGTGACATATTTTAAAGCCCACAATTGCCAATGTCGTAATTGATTGCGAAAATTTATAAATGCCGTAAATTTTTAACGGAATATGTGATGTGCAATGCATGTGATCTAATTAGTGAGGGTATTTTAATAATTTAATAATAATTCATTTAATAAAAATTTAAAAAATCATTTAAAACAAAAAAACAAAATTCCCTTTTCTCTATCCCCTTTCTCCCTCTCTTTCTCTCTTTAAGATCGATGACACCACGGGGGGAGGGGGACCCAGACCGGCAATCCCCGTTAGGGGTGGCTGACGGCGGCAAGACGCAGGGGAGGGGAGGGGAGAGGGTGGCGAACCCAGATTGCGGCTGCCGCCCAGGGGGGGAAGAGGGGAGAGGGAGATGGAGCTCACGGCACTGACATGAGGCGGGGGGGCAACCTAGATCGCGGCGCCAACGTGGGGGAAGGAGGGAGGGAGACAGTGTTCGGCACTGGCTCTGACGTTAGGATTAGGATATGTTAGGATCGGGGGGGGGGTTGGTGGGAGAGGGAAGGAGGGGCGGGGAGGGGGGAGAGAGAAGGAGAAAGGTCACTCCTTTTTTTTTTTTTTTTTTTTTAATGTTATTATATGAGTCCGGGTATTTTCATCATTTTAGGGTAATTTCACTATCTATAAGTTGTAGAAAGTACTCTTGTAAGCGAAGAAGATGAATAACTTGATAATTAATTTGTTTTGAGAGTAATTGCCATGGATAGTAAGGTTTGCAAGTGTAGTGTGTTTATGAGAGAGAGGCTTTTAATTTGAATGTTCTTAAATTAAACCTTCAAACAGTAGTGTGTCAATAAAAATTAGTTTTTAGTTTTATTTTTTTGAAAAGGAAAGTTAGTTTTTAATTTATCTTTTAGCGGCGCCGCTCTCAATGGCTTCTAAACGTGACTCTAAGACTTCATATTTGATTCATGATGAACGGTTTATTGAAACCGTCGTGTAATCTCAACTTTCTACAACGGTTAAAGAATCCGTCTTGTAATCTATGAGCTTCAATGATGGGTTTTTTAAACTGTCATGTAATCAATAACTTTCAACGACGATTTAAGAAAGCCGTCATGTAATCATAGAGCGGACCATTTTAGACGACAGTTTTTGTTCAAACCATCCTATAATCTCCATCGTCTATTCCAATTTTTTTTAGTTAGTGTCCGCCGCCAGTCCTTCCTCTGCCGCTCCTTACCCCGCTGTCGCCCCGCCCGAATCAGGTCATTCTTGATATCAGAGATGCACAGGTATATCCATGCTAATCTTATACATACATATATATATATATATATACACACACACTTATTTATCTATTTTATGTGTTTTGTGTGTATATATAAACATGCATAGGCATAAAAACAATTTTAAATATGTTTTTCTGACTTTGTTGAGTAAGGGGTTGGGAAAAAGGTAGTGGTTTTTTTTTTTTTTTTTTTTTTTTTTTTTTTTTTTTCGTGCACCACATGTTTGAGGAAATGCCTCACTTGGCTAGTGGACCTTTTTTGTTCTTTCTTTACTTGTTTGTGTTTGGTCTTGTTATTAATATCGAGTATTTGGTGCCCGAATTTTCCATCCATTTATTTAAGAAAGCGACAAATTTTGTTTGTGTGTGTTTGAGTTTGGTTTTGCAGAATATGCTGGAATGTGAGAATATGGTTAGAGTTGTATTTGATATTGTTTTTTAATATAATATATGTATTGTTGGTTTTATATATTATGTGTTCGACAAAATGCTCAAATATTAAAATATTTGAAGAATTTCCAATTGCTAATTGGGAGACTTTAGGTGATTGTTTTCCGGGGGGGGGGGGGAAGAAGAGTATTGCTTTGTAGTTGGTGATTGCGAATGTGCCATAAGAACTGTTTTTAGGTACAATTTCTTTAAAAGTGATTGTTTGAAATTGGTTTCTTTAAAAACTAAGAAGATATATATCAACATTACTTTGTTTTTTCCTTTGTTTGTTCTTGATTTGTGGTTATCAACATTAATTTGTTATTTATTTTGTTTCTTTCTTTCTTTTTTTTTTTTTTTGGAAATAATGTGTATTATGATCATGTAAAATAAGTATGAACCTTAATTGTGTACATTGAAGTTTAAGTATGAGTTGACTTATTATATGACTTGTTTGCTCTTAACTAATGCATTTAAAGGAAAGTTGTTTCTCTTACCACATAATAACGAAGGACATTGAATCTTTGCAGTTATTGATCCGTGGATGACTTAGTTCAAATATCCTATTTACTATATACTCCTTAAAGAAAACACCAATAAAAATTTATAGTCCTATTTCCTTTCCAAAAAACAAAAAACAAAACAACAACACAGAACAAAGTCCGTTCCTATTCAATGTCATGCAATTTAAATCTTCAAAGCATTAATTTTTTGCATAAATTGTCTTATAAATCTTGATGACTTGTCAAAGTTTATTTTTATTTTTCCAGTTCCTAATCCTAGGCTTTGTTGAAACTAAAGTGACATCAATGAACCAATTTTAATGACGTTTTGCAATGGGGCATTCTTTTTGATGCAGAAAGGAAAATGATATGAAGTAATTAGGAAATAATTAATAACACAAGTCTAGAGATAGAGATCATTTGTTCAAATATATGTAAGTAGTAACCATGGTGACATTGATTCGTTAACCCTTAATCAAAATTTCTATCCAAAAGATTTTTCTCATGATTTCAAATGATATATACAATACTACTTTAGTTATTCATAATAATAATAGCTCATTGTAGTGATTTTTCTCAAAATTATTTATAATAATAATAGCTCTTGTAAGAATGCAAGAAACTCGTATAGTGTATTATATAAATGTGATCAATCTATTTATTTGATTTTTTGATTGTTATCTTTCAGCTTGCCAAACAACTCTACTCAGATACGAATAAAGATGATCCTAAAGCTGAAAAGAAGTTCCAAGAAGTTTAAAGGCTTATGACTTTGTATTTGTTTCTTTGATTCCACAAGAGTGGAATTGTAGGTCCGCATTATTATGAATTCCACAAATAAGCTGAGGCTTTGATTTGTTGCTACTTTATTTGAGAGCTCAATAAAAACTTAAAATTTTCAGTTTATATAATGAGGCAAAAATCCTATTATGTTCATCAATTGGATAATTAATAGGACTTGAATGAAGCACACAGTAGCCCTGGCTTGCATGCTGCAATTGAACTTGGCTTTGCAGAAGAATGTGCTACATTGGTAGGTGAACCTTTACTTCTTCTTAATATATTTCCTTAATTTGCTTGATAGCACTCTTATGGCTTGTTACTTTCCAGGAATAGGGAATCGGAATAGGGAATAAGAATCAACCCATGATTACTTACTTATTTTTATCCTGAAATGGAAGTGAAATTGTGTGGGTCTACACTAATTTGGGATTGAATTAGGAGATTGACAATCCCCACCCCCCACCAGATTAGCACTCTCACTCCTGATATTAAAGTTAAATTACTACTTTGCCCCCAACTTTACTTTCTTATATGAGAATTAAAAGGAAAAGTAAAAGATATAAATAATCCTAATTTTTCACGCTTATTCACTTTTCCTTCTACTGTTTTTTTTAAATTTTTTAATGCTCTAGCAATATTAAAAAAGGTGAGCGAAAGTAAATCAACTACAAACAAAATTTTAATTTTAGAAATTTATTTCAACATTATGTTTTTTTAAGCAAATTTATATTTCAAAAAAGTTAAATATTTACTAGAAACAACTATTTATCTCAAATTTTGACTTTTAATTTAAAAATAATCTTCATAATATAATAACTATTAGTACATAAATAACTTATCTCAACATTATGTTTTATACATATATTTCAAGAAAATAGTTCTATAATTAGTAGAGTAAAATAATTTATCTCAATTTTTTACTTTTTTTAAGCACAAAAAATAATCATTTTAGTATTAAAATAATTAGTATATAATCTACTTGTTTAAATTGAAAACCCAAAATTAATTGAAAGGGTATATAAGTAAATTTACAATAACTGACTCTGATTCTTGTTCTAAGTAAACGCAATGAACGAGATTGACAGTGATTCCAACTCCGATTCATGGAACCCAAGTAAACAGCATATTCTGACTCCAAATCTTGACTCTGAATCCAGCCCACTCCGAATCCTACCTATTTCAATTCATGCCCACTCTAATTACACGTAAGTAAACATGCCTTAAATTATCCTCCTTGGTCAGAATTCTTAACAATTGAAATTCCTTGAGATAATAATGCTTTGATATTGCAAGTGTGAAGATATCTATGAACTAACATTAAAATTTCAATGCCAACTTGTGCATGATTTTCAATTTGAGCTATATGATATAGGTTCCATTGAATTGTTCTTTAGTTTTCTTTCTAAAGGCTTGAGGTGGGGTTATAAATTTACAAAGTTTTAAAGTCAATTTCCTATTTGATTGGAACTTCGAAGGATCTATGGATCATAAACATGAATTTGCATGTTTGAATTAGGTTGGTTTTGAAGCTTCTTAGATCAACTACAGAAAAGAAAAGAAAAAAAAAAAAAAACACCAAGAATGTGTTTCTTTCCCTCTATTTTTTTTTTCTTTTGCGGAAAAGTTTCTTCACTTAATATATCTTTATAAATGTTATTTCTTTCATATGCAGTAGTTTTTGGCTTTGCAAGTTGAGCATGTATAGCATTTGTGAGGTGAAATTTTTTTTAAAAATTAAGACACATTTCGGGATGGTTTTTTTTTTTTTTTATTTTATTTTTTATGAGAATTTAAAAAAAAAAACTGTTGTGGAATGTTCTGGGTCAAAAATAAAATGGCTAGGTAACAATGGCCTTCCGCGACTGTTTTAAAACCATCATGGTATGTCCATGACATACCACAACTGTAGATTCCATGACGGTTTTCTAATTATCATGTTATCTTTTGATGACGGTTAAAAACTATCGTGGAGTCTAGTCTTTCTACTAGTGACTCTCTTCCCTCTTTCGAAAAAAGAAAAAAAAAAATCTTTCTCCAATCAAATTTCATGTATTGTGCCCCGTCTCCTATTAATTATCACCAACTTTATAGTTGACAAATAAGTACTATTACCATCCTCAGCTATTTTTCAACGAATAGATAAACATTTTCTCGATTTCGAATAATTTATTTTCTCACCTTAGACGTCTTAATAATTGAATTTTGTCAAGCACAATATATTTTTTCTAGACCATCTTCTTGTATGTGATATTATAATTTCCTGATAATTGAATTTTGTCAAGCACAATACATGGCTTCTTCACATATCCAAATTTTCTTGCAACATCAATTTTATTGTCCATGACTTGTAGAAAGTACTCGTGGAAGGGACGAAGATGAATTGATTTATTTATTAGAAAGTAATTGCCATGGAAATAAGGTTAAACCTGTAGTGTGTCCATGAGGGAGTGGCTTTCAGTTTCGTTGTGTTTGAGTTGCACCTTTACATAGTGATATGTATGTGAAATTTAGCTGTTATTTCATGTCTTCATTTTTTTTAAAAGGGAAATCACAGTCAAACTAAGGGATAAACAGACACAATAAAAATGTGAATGACCTCATAATACAAGGAGACTTAATTTGATGACGGGAAAGACAAACAGAGTTCTGACTATAAGAAAGTGCAAATTGAAAAAAATCTAGTAGAACAAACTAACTATCAAAACATAAATCTGACACACAAACAATAAATCCGGACTGTAGGGAAACCCATGTTATTATTTGAGATTTTTACCAAAACGGCACAACAAATTAGAACCGAGCCGATAAAACGTCATTATTACAAACAACTATCAAAAAAATAAATAAATGAAAACTCAAAACGTGTATAGAGCTACCATTGACAAAGCCAACCTACGAAGCCGAAGTAGCTGGAAAGAGATAGAATTAGATCTGTCACAGATGAACTTCCCTCACACGGAGCCCTCAATTCCCCCCAAGACGGGACATCCACAGTGAACCATAGCACACACCCAAGAGAGATAGTGAGAGAGAGTTTTGGAAACATTGAGTTGAAACGTAGTTTTTGAACACTTACTTAAAAAAGGAACGAACTTTTTTCTATTTAGTGTATTGATTCATGACCCATTAGGTCAATCCAAGATTGACCAGTAAAAGTGTAAAACATATATAAATATTGATTATTTAGTGATGGATCATTTTAAAAAAAAAAAAAAAAAACCACATTTCTAATTTAATAAAATTTCAGACATTTATAAAAATTAAAAAAGTACTTTAAAAGGTATTTACCCACCTGTCCCATCATTTTAGAAAGTTGATATTATCTCTTAAATTTGAAGTTTATCATTTTTTTTTCAAAAGATTCATTCAAAGATTAATAGTTGATTTCTTCACACTCTTATTAATAATTGGGTTTGTCAAGATCAAATGTTCCTTGCTGTGGTGTCTTAATTAAGGAATACTTCAAGCTTATTTCATTTAAGTGCATGCTTATACGGACTCTGATTGGGAATTGTCCTAACACTCATCGTTCAACAAGTGATATGATTTTCTACTTGGTTAACGCCAAATTTCTTGGAAGACAAAAAAAGGCAACAAGTCATTTTCTGGATAATCTGCCCGAGCTGAATTAATGAGCCATGGCTCAAACTGCTGGTGAACTACAATGATTAAGGCTTCTATTAGCAGATTTTGGAATTAATTCTTCTGATCCAGCAACATTTGTAAAAATCAAGCTGCCACTCTCATCGCTGCCAATCTAGTTTTTCATGAACGCAATAAGCATATTGAGATAGATTGTCAATTCATCCGTGATAAAATCCAACAGGGTTTGATTCAAAACATCACATATTTCCACAATGCAACAAGTCGCTGATATTTTTGCCAAGCCAATGGCCAGTGAGAACTTTAAAATCTATTTAACAAGTTGGGCGTGATTGACCAACTTGACAAGAGTATTTACATTCATGCTTTCATTATTGCTCCACATTTTTCTTTTTAATGTCTCTGCATATGTACAACCTTAATTTTTATGTTTACTTTTTTATTTTCTTTATCTTATATATATATATATATATTATATAAATATTTTGCATGTAATGTTAAGATATAAAATAATACTGTAAATATGAGTCATCCCACCTGGACAAATGAGGAAAAATGGACTAGGCCAGAGCCAGCCCATACAAAGCAGCGGGCCGTGCCTCGCCAGATAATTAAGGAGTTAAAGGATAGCTCAACCTGGCCCCGTAGCCTGGCAGGTCATGGGTTAAGGTAGGCTGGCCCGCTTATTTAAAAGATAATATAATGTAATTTTGTAATAGAGAAAATTACCTAAATATTCACATTTTTTCATCTATTGACTAACATAACACAAATTCCTCAAACATGACACCAATTTATTTTGTGTCATGTTAGTCTAATGTTGATTTTTTATGTCATGTTGGTGTTTCAGTCTCTAAATTTGTGTCATTCATGCATTCTCCCCTTTGTAATACTGGATTTTCAAAAAGTTACATAAAACATAACATGAATTTCTCAAACATGACATAAATTTTAGTTAACTTTAGTTTACTTTTGTGTCATGTACTCTAGTATTGATTTTTTATGTCATATTGGTGTAACAGTCTCTAAATTTATGTCATTCATGCATTTTCCCCTTTGTAATATTGGATTTTCAAAAAGTTACATAGAACATAACATGAATTCCTCAAACAAGACACAAATTTAGTTTAATTTTATGTTATATTAGTCTATTGTTGATATTTTAGGTCATGTTGATACAACAATATCTAAATTTGTGTCATTCATTCATTTTCCCCTTTGTAATATTGGATATTCAAAAAGTTACATAAAAACCTTGGCCCTACCCGGCCTTAACAATAGGGTCAAGTCAATCCTACCCTGGGTGTTTATGCGGGCTGGACTAGGCTGGACCATGGGCTAAAGAGGCAGTCGAGTGGTTGATTAATCTAATCTGATCCATATTTGTAACTCTAATTATATAACATAAAACTACAACAAAAAAAAAAAGATTTTCTTAATTCGTTTTTATTATATATTTATATCTACTTTGACTTAGCCTCTGTTAAGTATATAAAAATGTAAGCCAAAAAAAAAAAAAAAGATTTTGGAACAATATGAAAAAGACGAAGACGAAGAACAAAGAAAAAGAGTAATTTTTTTTTCTCTGGCTGGAAGGTTATTAAGGAGCATAACCGTCGAGTTTTTTAATTCGTGTCGTCGTTAGAGTAGTGGACGGATATAATTAACATATTATTCTTTGAAGTGTTAATTTATTGTTTTATCTTTTTTGAAGTGATTTGTTTTTTTGTCAAACTTTTTTGTACTTTCTTTTTATCATTAATTTGATTAGCGATAGATAGATAATGAAGGTATTAAAAGCCAGTCTAATCGGGATGTTTTAATGCACTTACAGATTCATTTTGTCATCATATAGGGAAAAATAATAATAAGAAAATTGGCTGCATGATCCTTAAAAAATGAAGTTTCTTATAGCCCAAAGTATTCAAAAAATGATGCTTCCTATTTTCTTTATTTCCTACAAACATACCCTTACAAAAATTTTTGGTGCAGTCCTCATTTACATATGAATAAAAAATTTTGGCAGAAAATTATCTTGCCTTCTCCTATTTCGACCATTTCTTTTTTTTTTTTTTTTTTTAATTTATCTTCTGCGCGGTCATTAGTGATATATTCAAAGCAAGCATAGTTCAGTATTGCAACGCTTCATTTCTGCAACCAAAGACGCAAGCAAGAAACAAATTAGGGCTTGTTTGGTGCACAAGTTCAAGTTGATATTTTTAAGTTTAGTTTGAGTTAAGTTAAGTTTAGTTTAAAAAGTGAGTGTTTGGTAAAAAGTTTGAGATAAAAAGTTTAGTTTGAGTTGATTATTTGGTGAAAAAGTTTGAGTTAAAAAGTTTAAAAAAACAAGGGCCTTGTTTGGATGTATAAAAATTGAGTTATCCAAATTTTTTACCTTTTGTGTTTGGTAACTTATCTAAACTCGAACTAAATGGAATTTTTTCACCTCAACTTCTGTCTTTTTTCAAAAAATCAACAAAATTTATTTATTTTATTGAAGAAAAATTATAATCAAACTACTCAGAACTGAAAATTTTCATTTATCCTCAATTTAACATTCTATTATAGGTTATATTAACGCAAAATGTCACGATTAACAATTTAAATGTATAACACCAATCAACTTACGTCATCGAAATATTTTGTAAAATTACGTAAATAGCCGTAAAATACACCCATCGTCAGTATGTAGTAGGTCAATGAACTTTATGTTAAAATCCCTTTGTTAATATAGACAGTCATAATATTGCCAACAGTGACAAAACGACACCAACTATCACGTAGTTTTATACCACGGGACTGATTGAGATTTAAATAATTTTTCCTTTAAATTATTATTCCTTTCCTTTTTTTCATTTTACCTTTTTTGCTTTCTCCTTTTTTTTTTATTTGTTGTTTTTTTAATATTTTAATACTAACAATAATAAAACTTTGACCACCAGATTTTTTATATATGTTGGGGGGAATTCTACAATGCGTAAAGTGATTTTACCTATTGATAGTGTAAAAAAACTTTGACCACCAGATTTCATTTAGTCAGTTAAAGATGTTTTGTAAACACAAAAGTTATTGTGCATCCAATTGCATATGATTACAGACCAATTACAAACAAAAAAATACCTCAGCCTTTCTTCGAGTTCACCGGCAACGGCGAAGGAAGCTGAGCAGGTGGCCGTTGGTAGCGGAGCAGGTCGTTGGAGGTGGCAGATCGTCGCGATTGCCTTCTCCGGCAACCTTCACCGTCGCAACGTTGCAGATCTCGAACGGCGAGTCGCGATCTCCGGGGTGTGGGTCTTCGCGAGTGGATCTCAGTTGGAGGCGGCGCAGGGGAGTAGAGATCCATCTCCGGTGAGTGGTTCACGGCTGTGGCTGTCGAGACCATCGTCGACGGGGTTGTTCACGCCTGCTTGGGCTGGGTCACCGTCGACGAGAACACAACGGCTAGATCTTTCGATGGGCAGTTAGTGGCTCCGCTAGGTAGCAGAGAAGCGACAAGGGCGGCGAGCTCCAGACTTGGTGAACAGTAAACCAAGTTTGGTTTACTGTATAACGGTTCAAAAAAGTGTTCAGCTTGAACTTTGTTCCCAAACGTGTTCAGCTTGGACTGAACTCAAATACATGAGTTTGAACTTGGATGCCAAACTCCCCCTTAGTCTTGGAAATCTTATATTGATGCCTTTACTACGGATGTAGCCACTTTATTATAATTATTATTATTATTTTTTTTAAAGATATACATGAATAAAATCAAATTTTGAGGTATTATAATAGCACAAAACTTCCAAACACTCTTAACATTGAGTGTTTTGTTTTGTTTTTTTACTCCAAAAAGTTTAAAACTGTCGTTGAAAATTGACATTCTACAATGTTTTTTTTTTAATTGTCGTGTAATATCCATGCTTTTTTTTTATTTTATATATATATATATATAGATAGTTTTAGCCAAACAATTGATCAAAACGATATTTATTAATTACCCGGTTATAATTCATAATCACCATCAATAATTTCTTAAAATATCATCCACAAATTATAGAAGGCCATCATATTTTATTAACAGAACACAAATAACAAACTCTAAATTATACAAATTCTCCTCATCATATTCACCAATATAAGAAACATAAAATACTTAAATACAAGAAAAACTCATTTATAAAAATAGACAAAAAAAATTTAAATATAAAAACAAAATCCAAATTTTAACTCAATCAAAATTAATTACAACAATGATAAAGGGGGATGAGAAAGGTCACTGTAGTCAATGTGCCGGCGACGGACACAAGGTGGTGGTGCCTTGGTGGTGATGAAGCGTATCATTGTGGGAGTTTTGGAAGCAATGGCGAGGACGAGGGTGGCGGCGAGGGGTTGAAAAGGGTTTTTATCTTTTTTTTTTTTTTTGAAATTTAATTAGAAGTTTTGGTTTTTGTTGTTTAAATTTCGTATGGAATTTTGATTTTTTTTTTATTTTGTCATTTTGTACCTTTTCTTTTCTTTTCTTTTCTTTTAATTTTCTCTTTAAAATCGTTTATGTAATATATTATTTATAAGCGCAAAACATATGTTCAACTAGTATAAATATAAAGTCACAAAGTGCTTTCAAAGGGATCAACTATACAAGTTGAACAACTCCTCTGCCATTCGTCACAAATACCATTAAAAAATAAAACCGATTTCTATTGTTTGTCACAAATATCATCTTTCTGTCATTTATTACAAACATGCCACTGATAATAAGATTGAAAAGGCAGAAATAACCGCATAAAGCCCATAGTTATAAGAAAATTTATTTATAATTACGGTAAAAGTTAACTAGATAGAATACAACTAAAACAAAATTTCGAGTAAAAAATAGAGAATATAAATTTCGCAAGTGGACAATGGCGTACGTTTTTTTAATTATTATTTTCATGGTTGTTCTTTAAGGGGAAAAAAAGTTGACTAAGAAAGTTTTGTCAATTGTTCTTTTGTATGGATTAATAAAAAGTTGTTATTTGTTAATTCTTCCATTTACATAATATCTTTAAGTCTAATTACGGAAGATGTGTTTTTTAATTCTAGCAAGTCTAATTAATTGACTTATTTGGTTGCAAAAACACGACCGTAGTTATTGGGAAAAATATATATTGTTGTCTCTGTATCGGTATAGCAAATGGAGGGAAAATGGTTTTAAAAATGATAGAATCTTTTTATTATGAACAGCTTAAAAGAACTTAATCATAAAATAATGAAAAAACGGTAAGAAAATTACTTTTCAGTAGTGCGAGGGAAAAACAAAAAAAAAAAAAAAAAAGGTAAGGAAAAACAATAACTTGAAATAAGAGTAAATGAACAACATTATTCGGAAAAGTGGCATTCTACGTAATAAATGAAAAAATTGTAGCGTATAGTTTTTTATTTCATTTGTTCTAGGAAAATGAGATGACAAGTGGTAAAATACAAATTTAGAAAGTGATAAAGAGAGTGATCCGCATTTCTTAAAAATAATAAGATAGAATAGGATAAATAATTTTACTTGTGTCAAATTTAATGCAATATTGTTCCCTCAAAAAAAAAAAAAAATATATATATATATATATATATCTAATGGAAATTGACTGTTGCATTACTCTATTTTAACCTTTATTTTTTTTAAAAGAAAATTATCAATCAAATTAAAAAGGGATACAAACATCAATATCAAAAATAAAATAACCATGTGGTACAAGAGACATAACTCTCAACCATGACCGATTCCATTAGTAAAATCTGATGAAGCTCAATAAGAAGGACATAAGTTGAGACCTGGTGACGGGAATATTACTCGAATTCCTTAGCGATACCATAATCGAGCATGTACAAAGTTCTTTTTAAAAAATATATATAATTGATGGAATATTTCGATCGATCGAGAGACAATCACTCGCAACACAGAGACTGCAACAAACTCCATCAAGCCATGATACTAACGGAACATAGAGGCATATACCGTTAGAAATAACTCAAGTAGAA
Organism: Ficus erecta; assembly: GCA_008635985.1. NCBI lineage: Eukaryota > Viridiplantae > Streptophyta > Magnoliopsida > Rosales > Moraceae > Ficus > Ficus erecta. The sequence goes on along the minus strand of BKCH01001455.1, from coordinate 291,461 downwards.
TACATATAAAAAACCAAACCGGACATGGGGGATCTCCTTTATTTCAAAATTAAAACAAAAACACAAAAACAAACCATTAAAATAAAATAACATCGACCGCAAAATTCTCGTCACACATGAAACAACCACTCAGCCGCGTGCTACAACTTAGAGGAGATTAATTGGCTCGAAGTAAGAGATCAACGCGCCAACCATCAAATCACCAAGATCTCGCTGGATCCGGACCTGTCAGAAGTTCGTCGGGCTAGATCTGATCAACAAACTTCCAACTAGGACCTTGCAAGTCCATCCCTGCCGAAATCACCAAGCTGTCGATCACCCTTGCCAGCTATAGTGGCGGCAGTGGAAGTCCCACACAAAGGGAAACCTAAAGGAATTACTTTTTTTCTATTTTAGCCTTTTATGTATCTGTATTTAGACATTTTGTAGAATAGCTATAAATTTCCTTTAACAATGACTACCAGTAATACTTAAGACCTTTCACTCAACCAAACATAGGAACTTTTTCTTTTGTAATTCCATCCAACCAAATGCCACCAATTTTCGTTAAGTATTTCAAATTTGGTCAGTTTATTAGATTGGGCTATAATATCAGATTTGAAATGGAATGACTACTTCATTGGTTTATTTAGGAATACGTTTTAGATAGTGTTATAGAATTGCCATTCCTTTAGCACTGACTATTCCTTTTTTTTTTTTTTTTTTTCGTTCAACTAAACATAGAAATTATTATAGTGATATGGCAGAAGCGCTTAGAGATGCAGCTGGGCCGTCGGGGGGGAGTAATAATAACGATACTACGGATCTAGATGATTATAACAATACAACTAACTTGTTTGATCAACTGTTTGCTGAAATGCAAAAAGAGTTGTATCCTGGATGCATAAAGTTTTCAAGCTTAACGTTTATTGTTAAGTTGATGCACATAAAGGTGTTGAATCGTTGGAGCAACAAATCATTTGACATGTTGCTAGAACTGCTTAGTGATGCATTTCCAGAAGGCAATAAGATTCCAAGAAACCATTACGAGGCTAAGAGAATGTTGCGCGGCCTTGGACTTGGATATGAAACAATTCATGTATGCAGGTTTGATTGTGTATTATATTGGAAAGAACATAAAGATGCTGAGCAGTGTCCTGTTTGTGGTTTCGAAAGATACAAGCACCAAGGTAAAAGTGGAAAGAAGGTACCACACAAAAAGATGCATTATTTCCCTGTGACTGAGCGACTACAAAGACTTTTCATGTCGCGCCATACATCATTGGATATGCGGTGGCATAAAGTACGTGATCAGAAAGAAGGTGTACTTGAACATCCAGCGGATGGAGAGGCTTGGAAAGACTTCGATAAGCAATATCCAACATTTGCTGAAGATGCACAAAATGTTAGATTGGGTTTAGCAACAGATGGTTTCAATCCATATGGGAATCTTTCAAACTCACACAGTATATGGCCGGTTGTGCTAGTGCCTTATAATTTGCCCCCTTGGAGAGGTATGATGCAAGAATTTTTCATGCTGTCATTGTTAATTCCCGGACCTAGTGCTCCAGGTAAGGACATGGATGTCTACTTACGACCTTTAGTTGATGAGCTGAAAGAACTATGGGAAAAAGGCGTAAAAACTTTTGATGTGGTGGAGAAAGAGTATTTCACAAAGCGAGCTATTATTTTTTGGGCAATACATGATCTTCCTGCTTATGGCACCTGGTTATAGTACCAAAGGGTATAAGGCTTGTCCAGATTGTCTTGATGATACATCTTCCTCTCGATTAAGGGGTAAGGTTTGTTATATGGGACACCGTCGATACTTGAATGATGACCACCCTTGGCGGAAAAATAAGGAATACGATGGAACAATTGAAAAGCGCGGCCCCCCTAAAATGCTTTCAGGAGATGAAGTTTTAAAGCAATTAGAAAATGTCAAGATAAGTATGCCAGGCAAAAGTGAAAAAGCTCTCAAAGAAGACAGAGAGAATAAAAGTAAAGACACAAATTGGAGGCGTAAATGTATCTTGTGAGAGTTGGAATATTGGTCTAAACTAAAGCTGAGACATAACTTGGATATGATGCACATTGAGAAAAACATATGCGACTTTACTTAGGACAATTTTGAGTATGGAAAAGAAGTCCAAAGATACAGAATAGGCACGACTTGACTTGCAAGACAGGAAGATACGCAAGGAATTGCACTTAATTCTTTCCGCTCATCTTTTGATAATGAATAGCATGCTGCTGGTTTGAGCCACCTGTCCCCTTCTTTTATTTTTATTAATATGATTCGAGTACTTAAACAAGAGCATCAATATGTTTTTTTTATTATTATTTTTTATTTTAGTTTTCCTTTTGAAGTACTGATTTTTAAACCTTTATTAGATTATATTTGTTTTCTTGCTATATTTGCAAAAAGAGTTTAATTGCTTCTGATAATTATTAATATGATTCGAGTACTTGGAGATAATGCCAATAGGTTTGGTTGCTATAATTAGTCTCAAAAGAACTATTTTAGACCAAGCAAAAAGAGTTTTTTACGACTACTGATTTGGTTCCTATAATTAGTATCAGATAACACCACATTCTGCTTCCGACATTCCTTAATATTTTGGTCTCAAAAAAGACTAAAAGTTTTGCTACCAAAATATTGGTGGCTGATTGTCTACTTTCAGCGACAAAAAAAAAAAAAAAAAGAAGTTGCGGAATACTTATTTACCCGTCTCTTTTTATCCATTGGGTGTTGAAATTTTTGTGGCAAAAAATTAATTGGTCGCAATAGGTACATTTTTGCGACCAATTATTTGGTCGCAGAAAAACATGGTTGCAATGTGATGTTCAACGCAACCAATATTTTTTTTGTGACTGAAAATTTGGTCGCAATAGGCTCTCTTTTGCGACCAAAATTTTTGGTTGCGAAAAACTTTGGTTGCGACAGGTGTGTTTTTAAAATTGGGTGTCGAAATTTTTGTGGCAAAAAATTAATTGGTCGCAATTGGTACATTTTTGCGACCAATTATTTGGTCGCAGAAAAACATGGTTGCAATGTGATGTCAATGCAACCAAAAATTTTTGCAACTGAAAATTTGGTCGCGATAGGCTCTCTTTTGCGACCAAAAGTTTTGGTTGCAAAAAAATTTGGTTGCGACAGGTGTGTTTTCCTGTAGTGTACCTTTTTACTTACAGATACTAATGCATACTTATTAGGAGATGCGTAACCTTGTACTTTTAAAGATAGGCCGAGTGTATTAATTAATAAATATCGACTCATATCTAAACATAGACGAGTACACATGACGAGTAGATGTATATATTTCCCTAAGCATTTATTAATAATAAAGCTGAGCCAGCCTAGCTAGGGATGGTGGTTAGTGCACTAAGTACCACTCAAAGCATGGCCGGACCAGTTTAGATTTCGGAATTAAATTTTTTTATTTATTTATCATATTTATCAAAAATTAAAATTAAAAAAAAAAAAATTTTGGATATCAAATTTGAAACTTCCTATTTATCAAACCCTTATCCCTTCCCACTTGTTGAGTCCCAACGGGTTATTAAAATACACTTATGCCTTCGAAACTTAAAATTCTAACGGTTTTAATCACATTTGAGTCATGTATTTAGTATGCAAAAGGAAACTTAGGAGGGTGACGACAATATGGTGCGAGCAAAAGAGGAGGCAACACTGAGAGTCAGCAGAGTAGACTTTGCTATATATATATATATATATATATATATATTATTTTTTTTATAAATATTTTAAGTATTGCCTTAAGTTTACTATATGTTCTCCATTACTAGCTAATTGGTGGCGTGATCCACGCATGATTAAAATGGTTAAAAAAATTGACGTCTCATTAACGAAACTTTTATTGATAAACTTGGAATTGAACAATTTATACTGTTTTGAATTATTAAAAAAAAATTAATTAATTAATTAAGCGAGACGCACTATTTTCTGTATACTGAAATCTTTGCAGCCCCCACAATTAAAAGCAATTCATATTTTTTACTGCCCATCCCAAACGACAATAATTGGGACGGACCTCATGTTTGTAACTTGTGATTTTATGGACAATATTATACATACATACATACAAAACTATATCTCATTTCTAATTCAAACCACATCGACAAAACCTCCCCTAAACGCGGGCATTAAGACGATGACAAATCTAGCGTTTACTTCAACTGCATTCTTAACAAAAAAATATTAGTATACTTGGAAAAAGAACAAGCAAAAGAAAAGTAAAAAAAGGGAACTACATAGAAAACATCCCCCCTAACTCCCTCTAGCTTCTCTTCTATACAACAAAATTTCTAATTCCGCAAAATAAAAAAAAAATAAAAATAATAATAAAACTTGAGGCAGATTAAATTATTGTACCGTGATTGCGAAATAATCAGAGTTCAGAAGTGCTCCTTTCTGTAGGAGTACTATAAGAGGCTATATATAGAGAAGAAGTATCATAAATATCAAGGTAAATTGAGGAGGTTAAAAATGGTTAAAAATAATTGAAATGATATTTAATATATTAATAATATTATATCACGTCAAAAATTTTAATTTTTTTTAATGACGTGATATAATCTCTTGAGATATCAAAAATTATATAGGATATCTGGATATGTGTGGTAGATGATAAGTATCAAATGTAGCACTGACAGCAGTTGTGTGTGTGGTGCCTGGCATTCGCTTTAAATAATTTAGTCCCAAATCTGAAAAGAAGATTTTTTGAGACTTTTGTGTACACCAGGGTTTGTGAATGTCCTCTGTCCCATCCCACTCGATAAATGTTGGGTAATAATTAAATTTTATTTGTCGTGTTTTTAGATATCAGATATAGAGCCTGTTTGGTTTATAAGTTCAAGTTATAATTTTTAATTTTTTTTAATTTTTTTATCAAAAAATTTTTGTCTTTTTTTCAAATTTTTTTTTATTTTTTCTGAAAATTCAAAAAAATTTACTATTAAAACTTAAAAATTTCAACTCAAACTCATTCACCAAACAAACCCTAGAAATTAGTACTGTGTGGCAGGTTTTGGTAAAAGCGGACAATTCAAATAAATGTTCAATCATTTAAGCCTCCGCGGGTTACCATCCAATTCTGTTGGGAGCACTATACAAGAAAAATGCGTTAGTGACATTTGATTAAACTAATTGGACAACGTGCATGCAAAATAAACAAATGAAACAAAACAAAAATAAAAACAAAAAAATTAAAAAACATTTAAAATTAAAAAAAATTTCACATGACGAAAAAAGGACTAATATGCCTTCCGTCCTTTCATAACGTAGTAACTTTTTTGGGTAAAATCATAATATAGTAAGTTGATTAGTAATATTTTTGACAAAAAGTATAGACATAGATATATATTTGAAATAATTAATAGTAAGGAGGAACTAAATTTCTCACTTAAATTTATTTCAAAAAAGAAAAAGAAATTTAGAATACAGCCTCAACGGTTAAACAAACAAGGACAATAAATGGCAACTCTTCAGAGAAGGTAGATGCACTCAATCGAAAATTGGTGTCATTTATATATCTTAAAACCCTTTTCCTTTCGAACATAAATTTTATAGGCATTTTTTCTTTTGAGATCATAATTATGCCTCTTTGCAAATTATTTAGTTCGTTCATTATTTCCTTAGATCTTGAAAGCACAATCTCCATTTCGTTATGAATGAGTGTTTAATTTCCTAGCTTGACGTTCTTACGACTCAAAATCTCTTCAATTATCTATAGCTCTTTTTGGAGATAGTGTAGTATTACTCTAATGCTTGTTATTGCATTGTTTTTGAAAGGAATAAATGCTCCTGCTTATTCAATTTGATCTGCCCAACAGAGTGTTGCAATTGCATTGGCTTCCTCCATTGAGTGATTAATTGTTTGACAACTATTAGCAAAAGGGAAAGTGATGAAATTAAAACCTAACTGATATGTAATGCTTTTGTTAATTCTTGAATCTGAACTCTTAGTACCAAAATTGAGACTATTGGAGTTGTTATTCGTTTGAGCTGAGTTCGTGTCTCCTGAAAATTTGTTATCAGAGCATTTTTTTATTTTTTTTATTTTTAAATTCTGAAGGAGTCGATGAAACCGCTGAAGGTGTCGAGCTAGTAGCCTGGAGAGCTGTGTCATGAAAAATTGCATAAAATTAGTAAGTTAGTGACATTTTCTAGTTGTCACTAAAATAGTAGTTTTAGCATAGAAATTACTTAAAATAGCATATTCAAATACACCAGTTGAAAATTATAGCATATTCTAAAAAGTTAGGAAGAAAATAGCATATTTTCTTTTATTTTTCCCCAAATTCCGAATCTACCCTTGCCTCCACCAATTCCCCTGCATTTTGCTTCCCACCGGAGTTGCTGTTCTTTTTCGGTCGACGAGGCCGATCGATCTTCGGGCTGTTTGAGTGTGGCGATCTCCGGGCTCCGCAAGCTTCGATCTCCGGAATCGTGACATCGCCGAGGTCTCCTGGTTCGTGATCCAACAAAGATCAGCCGAGGGTCACCGGGGATAGCTAAAGCTATCACAATTTTCGGTCGACGATTCTCCACGATCTGGTTCGCCAGGGACAGTGGGCACCTCCGCAAATCTCCTCTGTAACCGGTTTTTGAAATCACCGCTTGAAACCGGTTTGGCAACGAGGAGGAAATCGTGATTTTCCAGTCATTTTGGTCGCGATTCTCCAACGGCTATCCTTGCAACTTTTTTTCGGCTAATTTCATTACGATCAGAGGTGGATGCCACTGAGATTCTCTGGGTTCCTCGCCGTCATGATTTTTGATGGCTTCGCCATCTTGAGCGATGGCAGCAGCAGAGAGAAAATAGAGGGATAGAGAAGAGGACGGGGATGGGGTAAATCCGAAATTTAAAAAAAAAAAAACTAAATATGCAATAATTTTTTATTGTTTCCAAAATCTGTTACTGAGGTAATCAAAGTTGCACCTAAACAGTTTTGACTTATCAAGTTTTTAGTATTTATTGAAGTAATCAAAGTTGCAAATTAAGTTTGTTTCTAAATAAGTTTTTCTTCAAGATTATCTTAGGTTGTTTACTGTGCCAGATTTTGTGTTTCCATAATTGCTGTTTAACATATTGCTTGTCTTCTTTGTGATCAGTTCCAGGGAATATAATATTGTTTGGTGTTGTTTTCTTCTTCAGAAACATGTCTCTCATATTGCTCCGACGCTGCATTGGGCAGACTTAAATTGATCATGAATTCATTTTCCCTTTTCCAGGGGTTATTTAACTAGCACTAGTTGAAAAAGAGGATTATGTTTTTAACAGTCGTGGAAAGTTACTACGACTGTTAAAAAACTGTCGTGCAATCCTTCATCATGGGAACAAAGAAGATTTTATGACGGTTTTCAAAATGATCGGGATATCTCATTTTCCACATCTGTTTTTAACAGTCATGGAGTATTTCGATATGGTGTCCGTGGATGGTGATGCCAAGGATTTCACGACTATTTTTGACAATAACAATTATGGTAGCTTCAATTTCCACAAATATTTTCACCAAAAATAGTCGTGGAATGTATGGGTTAAATTTTTTTGTCTCCCACAGGTGACAAATCCCACGAACATCGAAAAATAGAGGCTAATGACTAATAAAATCCTAACCTGAGAGATAACGAAGTCCATTGCTCCCAACCTTACATTTATCATTGATAGAACTTACATTTATCATTTCACCAGTTACCCGAGAGAGATTTCAAGTCTGAATCTACAACACATTTTACAACATCTGATGTTTAGAGAACTGAGATTCATTAACCTTGTGGACTATTTAAAGAGAGAATTGTTGTGATTAAAAAAATCAAATAGAATGGAAAGATGATAGCATGTAAGTCTAAAGGAGAGTAAGTTCAATGATTTGCTTTCATTTGACTTTAATGAATAGCTATAATATCCAAGATCAGAAACAGCAAATATAAAATGATTGATTCTTAATTACCCATTCATGAGCATATTTGAATGGAAAAATACCCGGTATGCATTAGGAAGCATCTTTCAATGGTTCTAGATCCGAACCATGATCTACACCATATAAGGATTCGTTAAGGATAGACTCACAATACTCCATCACCACGAACATAATCTTCATGCTCCATGTCACAATCTATCATGAACATGATCATCACGTCCTTGATTGCTTACGGTGTTTGTGGTTATTACAAAGATATAAACTCGAACAACCACTAAAATCCACGACTCAAGAACTCTATAGAAGACTATCGGAGAGAGAGAAAAAGAGAGAGAGCTTTCGATGATTTTACTCTACGTGAAAATCCACCCTCAATTTGTCTAACATACCTAGATATATGTAACCACTCTTATGAAAAAGGAGGACGTATATAGAGAAGTACAACATATGGAAAGTTTCAAACTCATTAGTTGGCGGATAGTAAATACCCTGATTTACTCAATCAGCCTTAATATGTAAACTTAACATTTTCTCTATTTGATTTTATTCCAAATAAAAATCACGAGTTGACTATTGGGTCATGCACCACAGATCCATAATGCATCAAAATCGACATCAGGAGATAAATGTTCTTTTGCAAGAGTGACTTTTATATGTATCTTTGCTCTATTGAGGGCATCCGGGAAATTTACAATTAGTCCCTAGAGAACACACGTTAAAAAAATTTAACATAAACTGTTGTAGGAGACTAAGGAACAATAAAAAAAATATATAAATATAGAATAGGAAGACATGAAAAGAGTAGATATTGGCAGTTAATCGATCAAGCACACATATGAAAACAAATGCATAATTAAACCTGCATAAATTAATCTGTGAAATGAGATATCTTACGTACGGGGAAGCCGTTCGGATGACAACCTCGTCAAGGACAAATGGCGTGTTTGTAGCTACAAGCACCAGAACCTAAGAAAGGACTAATTCATTTTTCATCATACGCATGGCCTCATGCTCCCCTGGATTTTCTCTTCGCGGTCTAACATGCTAACAACCTATCAGAACCCAAGGAAGGATTAGTGTAAAAGTAATACAAAATATGCACTAAATGAATACAGAATAAAGTAAACACAAATCATGCACATTTATATGCTATATACACATTAGTCGATAAGGACTCTAAGAATCTTTTACTTCATCGACAAAAACAGACACTGGGGGAAATTTTGCTAGCTCTGGAGAAAACAGCTTTCACATACTTTTCACCCTCACCAAACCACTGCATGAAGACAGAACACATGATGAATGTCTCAGAAGACAACAAATTGAGTTTCATAATAATTAAACAGGTGTGCGTGGAGGGGTGGAGCCAGAAACATATTTCAATAGGAGAGTACACTAAATTAAATTTTTTTCAAAATAAAATAAATTTTAGTAGGGGTTATGTGAGAATTTTTAATTTTAGTGGATTTATGTAAGAATTTTTAGTTTTAGTGGAAACAAAATAGTATAATTGTTACCATAGAATTAATTTTAGTAGGAACCACATAAGAATTTTTTATTTTGAATAGGGACAAATATTGCAAAAGTTATAATATTTTTTGGGTAAATTTAAAAGGAAATACATTTTTAGTGAAGTTCCCACTAACCCCACCCTACCTTCGTCATTGAGAGTGTGCGTGAGAGAGAGAGAGAGACCCATTTGGATCGCAAGTCTATTTTTGGAAAGAGAGATTTTCTTATTTGAAATGAGAATTATTTTATTTTGAAAATGAGTTGACGTTTGAATATGTAAACTTGTTTTTTTTTTTTTTTTTCGAAACAAAAAAATGCTTTGGAATGAGAACAAAAGGTATCGGACATAATGTATTGGGTGAAGATTTTAAAAAGATTCTAAAATGTTTCCAAAAGAATGTTGTACAAAATTTAAAAATGAGATATTTTTTCTGTTTTTTGAAAACGAGAAGAACGATAAAAAAAGGAAAACACAACTTTTTTATGACTATTTTTACCTTTCCGAAAATGGACATAGGAAACAAATAGGGGGTTATTTTTTTTGCTAGAAGAGAAAGAAACTCCATGAAACATAGGTTACGACACTGAGATGCATGAACAGATGTAAGCAAGCACAAAGAGACAGATACAGAACTTATCACAAATTTATTTTACAAAAATCAATTCACCAACACATATTTATTCAAAAAAATTAAAATCAATTCGAAATTCTAAATTAGAAAATAAAAGCATATTTCACATACTAAATTAAAATTTTCCATACCCAATAATCTAGACGGCGCGGTGAAGGAGAAGGAGAAGGAGAAGGAGAAGGAGAGAGAGCGGGTGACGGCGCGTGGAAGGAAGAGCGAGGGAGTGGCGGTGCGAGGGAAGAAGAGAAAGGGACGGCGACTCAGAAAGAGAGAGAGTAGTGTGGGTGGCAACAGTGTCGCGAGGAAGGAGAGAGGGGTGTGTCGGCGACGCAAGGAAGAGAGAGAGGGTGTTGTTGGGGGAGGGGTGGGGAGATGGGAGGGAAGGAAGGGCGGGCAATGATAGAGAGAGAGACAAGACGGAAGGGTGACATCGGCGTGGGGAAGAGGTGAGTGGGTGGGATGGGAAGAGTGTGAGGGGGCGACGATACAAATTATTTTTTGTCTAATTTTTATATTTTAAATAATATTTAATCAATAATATTATGATATATCATTTTAAAAAATTTAAAATATTTTATAATATATTTTTATATCTTAAATATAATTTTATTTAATAATATGTCAAAATATATATAACGGATTAGATATTATTTAATATATCAAAATTAAATGGCTGATGTAACAATGAGTCAGGGAGAGAAAGTATCGAGGGTTTTATGAGTGATTGGCTCTATTTTTTATTTTTTATTTTTATTTTTTAACTTTACTTTTCGAAAAAACGGTGGTCGAAACTTGAGTGCCAGCCAAGCGTCGACAAGCAACATACACAACTAATGTGTGTGGTCCCCAAACATGTCACTACCATGCCCAATTTGCAAAAAGTTTCAAAAACCGTGTAGTCACAAAAATGGCAAAAGTCATTGTCTCACAGTGCTATTAAATAGGTCACAACAATATCGTCTTTTTCCCTGCAGAATAGGTGACTCTTGACAGTGGGTAGTACATTTTCGGGAAGCATTAAAAAAAACAAAAAGGAAAAAAAGGTAAATTGCTTATTTAATTTTAAAATTTTTAAGTATATACAATTTTAGTATCTATTCTCCCTTTTATTTTATTTTAATTAGAGTGACCCTAAATTACTAAAATATTATTATGGTAGTTTTTTATTTTAATTTTTAGAAAAAATATGTCAGTAATTTTATCAAAAAGTGATAATAATTAACTAATTTCATCCATAAATTAGTATAAATGACTAATATAGTAACTTGTTTAATAGTTTAGGGTCACTCCAGATATGAAAAAGTAAATATGAACCAAAGTTGCACAAACTTAAAAGTTTGGGACTAACCTAACAATTTATCAAAAAAAAAACAAAAAAGAAAAAGAAAAAGAGAGAGAAATCAATGTTTATAAAAAGAAATGAGCATGTTTTTAATATTATTTACTGTCACCTTGTGTAGATTTGATTTTTTTGTGGGGGGGGGGGGGGGGGGGGGGTGCTGTATTATGTTTAGTTTTTAGTTTTTTATTTCTATTTCTATTTCTATTTTTATTTTTTTAAGAACAATTTGCTGGGTTTTAGTTTGGTTTTCTTCGTTTGCTCGTTTGCTATGTTTTTGCATGATAGTCAGGTCGGAAGGGTAGAGAAGGTTTTTTTTTTTTTTTTTTTTTTTAATGGTTACTTGATATATTAGGGGTAGTTTGGTATTTTAATATAAATTAGAAGTTTTTTGACATCCGTTACTAAAAAGAACCAACTTATATTCTCTTTTAAAAATTCAGGGATCAACCAATCAAAAAGAAATGTTTTACGCATCCTCATTAGAAGTTCATGGCCTTTATTAAAAAACAAAGTTTAGTGGTATCTTTTATAATCGGATATCTAAGGGTTCGTTTGGATCGCAGGTTCAGTTTGAGTTGAGTTGAGATTTTTAAGTTTGCATAGTAAATTTTGTTGACTTTTTCAGAAAAGACAAAAAACATGATGAGATTTGAGTTGTTTAGTTTGAGTTGAGATGGTGAGGCAAACGGAGCATAAAGTCTCTAATGAGGTTGCTCACTAAATATCATTGTCCAGATGTGGTCTCTATGTAATGTTAATCTTTTTCAGTCAGGGAAAAAAAAAAAAAAAACAAAAGAATAATTGAGTAGAATTAAACAGTTTTGATGATGTCGGCAATTATTTAAGGCTCAAGGGACTAGTCATCCTGCTACATAACTTCGATCATACCAATCATTTCTTCTCAAGGCCCAAAAAAAAAAAAAAAAAAAAACCCTAGTTATCTAGTGCAATTTGGCATCACCATTACTCCTAGTCTCACCATTTTTTCTTACCAAAAACTGCAGGAAAAAAAAAAAAAAAAAAAGGAACAAAAGCAAAACGTTTTTCTAGTATTTGTGTCTCCTAGAAGGAAGCTTTAGTAATTAAGAGCCAATTGAAGCAAGTCACGCAGTTCTTCCACATCACTTCACTACTAACTTGGGTTGTTCCAAAAAATGGGAAGAACCCCTTGCTGCAGCGGCGAAGGGCTGAAGAAAGGAGCCTGGACGGAGGACGAGGACAAGAAGCTCGTAGATTACATCGCCGAACACGGCGAAGGTGGCTGGCGAAGTTTGCCTCAGAAAGCCGGTAATATGTGGTCTGTGAAATAGTAGATATATATATATTTTTTTTGGAATAAGAAAAATTTATCTCAAAAAAAAAAAAAAAGGAATAAAAAGGATCTTACAATGTTGAAGCATTTCAATTTTTTTTTTTTTTTTTTTGTTAACGAAATGCTAGAAATTAATTTGGTTAGTTGATGTTTTTTTTTTTTTTTTTTTTTGCTGGAAATTAATTTAGTTTGTTTTAGTGCATGGATGTTCATATTTCTATTTGTTCAGCCAATATTAAATTTTTTTTAATTGTGTTTTTAGGGCTTTTGAGATGTGGGAAGAGTTGCAGATTGAGATGGGCTAATTACTTGAGGCCAGGTATAAGAGAGGAGAATTTAGTGTCGAGGAAGAGGAGACTGTTATTAGACTACAGTCTACTTTGGGAAACAAGTGAGTACTACTATTGATGAGAATATTCTTTTGTTTTTGGCATCAATTTTGTGTCTCTCTTTACTCTGTTTTTCTATTTTGAGGCCAACTTAATGTACCACTGATTTTCTAGGTGGTCAAGCATAGCCAAGCACTTGACGGGACGAACAGACAATGAAATCAAGAACCATTGGAACAACCCGACTCAAGAGACTCGCTGCCGAAAGGCGTGTCATTCGTAACGCAGCGCAAACTTCTCCCGAAGCGCCGGCGGTGAACAGCGACACTTCGACCGAGGTAGATAATAATTCTGAAAAATTACAAGAAATTGACAATTCCGCCAAGTCCAAAAGTTCGATTTCCCCGTCTTCCAAGCTACTCAACGAGGGTCGCGGCGACGCTCAGGGCATCGGGTTCGCTTGCCTCGCTAATGTCCCAACAAGTGGGGACATCCAAGTCACTGGAAGGTAGTTCTGTTCCGAGTGCAGGTTCGGCTCGTTTACTCAACCAAATGGCCACAACCCTTGGTTCATTATCGCCAAAATCACATTCTCTTGATGCAATTAAAGCATTATTTTCCAAGTCAATAGAATGTGGTGTTAGTGGTACTACTGGTAACTGTATAAATAATAGTTTTAATTCTGAGAATAATGGAATTGGAAATTCCAATAGCAGTCCTGTGGAAAGTACTCCTGTTATAAGACAAACGACTGCCTCAGCCTCGGCAAGGATGCTCAACAGAATGGCCTCAAAATTGGCTCTAAATCAGCATCGGCCGCATTTACTAGTCATTGATTCGGGAACCGTTTCTAGCGAATCCCGAATCCAGAGCCGACTAGAATGGAGTCACTGGCGTCCGAACCGAGTCTTTTGACGCGGGATTCACCACAACTAATATTGTCCCATTCTGATGGAACTACTTCAGGCACCTGTGGTGGTGAAAAATCTTATAATTGCAATCAAGATTTGGCGATAGAAGACAACCGAGATCTGCCATTCCTTACGGAGATTGATGATCATGATCGTGATCATGATGATCAGAAAGAAAAGATGATCAAAATGTTATTTGTGAATATGATCAGTTTGAGAGTTTCTTAAACGGGGATGACTCGGATGAAGTGATCATGACTAGTGCAAGTACGAGTCCTGTGGAAGCCAATATTGCATGCGACTTGAGGCTGCAAATTTTTGGAATGACTCTTTTTTCGTTGATGAGTTCTTTAATGCTGCAATAATTCAATGACATTTTTGTCTATATTAAGAACCTATTAGTTCCAACTAAATTTAATAAAAATTCAGTTTGAGGAAGGTATACTTAATTGTAAATTTGTAATTATTTTTGTATTTCTTTCTCTATATCAATAAATAAATAAATAAATAAATAAGCTTTTTTTTAATGGTGCTGATTAAGTGGCTAGAGGCATGGACAAATAATTTTTTAACGACGATTGAAAAGTAAGGTGGATATTCTGCTTACCAAAAAACGAAAAAAAAAGAAAAGAAGAAGCCTATTGTGTTGGACAAAGGTAAGATCTACATCATATTGAAAAAACAAAAAAGAAAAAGGCAAAAGAACAATAAAGCAACAAATACGCACCAACTGTCTAACCATCTTTTTCTACCCAAAAACCAACTAGCCATCTTTCTTGTATATACTAGAATAAGGCATGGCGTGTTCTTTGTGTATAGTTACATTTCTTTTCCACAGTAGTTGTTATAAATTTTGTAAAAAAAAAAAAAAATGATATATTCTAGAATTTGTCTTTTATGAGGAAAAATATTTTTGATGTTATTATATTTCTTGACCATGACAATTCTTTTAGACTACATTAAAATTTATTAATTTAGCCTAATTTTAATGTTTTCTAAATATATCAAATTTTTAGTTGAATAGTAAATAATTTGAACACTCTTCTTTGTATAGTACAAAGTTGTAGAGCATAACTATTCACAAATGACAAATGAAAATAAAAATAAAAAGGAGTGCCTTTTAATTCAATTGTCATGATAGACTTTCAATCTAATCGGAAGTGGGCACTTAAACACTCGACAACCAAGACTTAAATAATAAAACCTGATTGCAAATCCAAAATGCGTGTTTTAATGAGAAATGAGTTGAAATAATTTTTTTTAACTCAAACTATTCAAAATAGTAAATGTAATACAAAAAATAAAATAGGAAGCTAAAAGAGAGAGAGAGAGAGAGAGAGAGAGCAAGCATTCAATTGAATCAAGCAAAGAAGTGTACCAAAGGGGAAAAAAAGTGTGCACATGATGAGTGAGTATTTTACTCACGAATCAAGTATATTTGAGCTTAAATATTTGTGAAAACCTCAAGTTTTTGTGTTGTTTTGATGTCTTTTGATTGTTGTGTTGGTGAAAATGGAAAATGAGACACAGTGTGGAATTTTTGTACAACAATGAAGGCTTTTGGAAGACTTTTGACCTGCCACCAAAGAGTGTGGCGCAGACACACCACTCCAGGCGCAAGTTCGGCTCGTTTACTCAACAAAATGGCGACAACTCTTAGTTCATCATCACCAAAATCACATTCTTTGAGTGCGATTAAAGCAATTTTTTCCAAGTCATTAGAAGGTGGTGTTAGTTGTATAAATAATCTTCATTATGAGAATAATGGAATTGGAAATTCCAATAATAGTCCTGTGGAAAGTACTCCTCAACCCCCCGAAAATGCAGTGCAGGTTTCAAGACAAATGACTGTCTCAGCCTCAGCAAGGCTGCTCAACAGAATGGCCTCAAAATGGGCTCTAACTCATCATCTGCCGCATTTACTAGTCGTCGATTTGAGAACGTTTCTAGCGATTCCCTGGATCAAGAGCGGACTAGAACTGAGTCTCTGGTGTCCGAACCGAGTCTTTTGATGCGGGATTCACCCCAAAAAATATTGTCCCATTTTGATGGAACTACTTCAGGCACTTGTGGTGGTGAAAAATCTTATAATTACAATCAAGATTTGGCGATAGAAGACAACCGAGATCTGCCATTCCTTACGGAGATTGATGATCATGATTGTGATCATGATGATCAGAAAGAAAAAGATGATCAAAATGTTGTTTGTGAATATGATCAGTTGGAGAGTTTATTAAATGGGAATGACTCGGATGAAGTGATCATGACTAGTGGAAGTACTAGTCCTGTGCAGGCCAATATTGCATGCGACTTGGCTGCAAATATTTGGAATGACTCTTTTTTCTCTGATGAGTTCTTTGATGCTGCAATAATTCAGTGAGATTTAATTAAAAATTAAGTTTGAGACAAGTTATGCTTCTTCGGTTTTGTAAATTTGTAATTATTGTTGTGTTTCTTTCCACACACACACACACATATATATATATATATATATATATATATATATATTTGTGCTATGTGGCTAGAGGCATCGACAAATAATTTTTGGCATAACTCATGATGTTATAATGGTGTTCAATAAAGGTTGTCAGGGCTTGAATGCTTATGATATTAAAAGAATAATGATAATAATAATAATGAGAGAGGATGTGGTAGAGCCTCTCCCAAATGACTCTACCGGTAGAGTCACTTTTTAACCGTTGAGATTTAATCGAACGGTTGAAATGTTGTTGGTGTACCATATTTATTATACACCTTACCTCATATAATCTTTCTCATCCCAAGTATTCTCCGTCACCGGCGACTCACCCCCGACACGGCGTCCCACCTTCAGCCTCCCACCACCGGCCACCAGCCTCGGCCGGCCACCGGCGACCCCCTTTCTCTCTCCTCTTCTCTTTCTCTTCCCCTTTCTCTCTCTTCTCTTCTCCCAACCCACCTCCGGCACCCTCCCCCCCCACCACCGGCCCCCAGCCCCCAGCCTCCCCACCCCCCCGCCTCCCCTCTCTCTTTCCCCTCTCTCTCTTCTCTCTCTCTCTTCCCCTCTCTCTTTCTTCCCTACCCTCGGCCCCCCCCCCCCGGTCGCCCGGTTCCCCCCCATGCCCACCCCCACCCGTGACTCCCCCTATCTTTCTTTCTCTCTTCTCACGTCGAGGGGGGGGGGGGGGGGGCGAGGCTTGGGTGGGGTAGAGGGAGAGAGAGAGAGGGGGAGGCAGGGGGGTGGGGAAGCCGGGAGAGGGTGGCCGTCGAGCAGGGTGGGGGGGCAGGGGGGCGGGCTGGGGGTTGGGGGCTGGTGGGGGGGGGGGGTGCCGGAGGTGGGTCAGGAGAAGAGAAGAGAGAGAAAGGGGAAGAGAGAGGGGAAGAGAGAGAGAAGAGGAGAGAGAAAGGGGGGTCGCCGACGGCCGGCCGGCCGACTGGGGCTGGGTCCGGTGGTGGGAGGCCGGAGGTGGGACGCCGGCGTCGAGGGTGATTTGCCGGCGTCCGTCGCCGGCAGCGGGAAGGTCGCCTGCGACGGAGAATACTTGGGGTGAGAAAGATTATATGAGGTAAGGTGTATAATAAATATGATACACCAACAACATTTTAACCGTTCGATTAAATCTCAACGGTTTTAAAAAGTGACTTTACCAGTAGAGTCATTTGGGAGAGGGTCTACCACAGCCTCTCCCAATAATAATAACAACAAATAAAGATTGATAGAGCTAACATTGGATAGTGATTCAGAATATTTTTCTAGAGCTCCTACTGATGTTGCTGAAAATATATCGAACCATTTGAACGGAAGGTATCTCATAATAACATCGTTTGGGTTGAATATAAAAAATTTTCTTGTTCATTTTTAAAATTTGCTAACACTAGTAGGATTTGGACAGGAATTCTTAGGTTCAAAATCTAAAGAGGATGTTGGGATCACATTTGAAAACAATGTTTTCCATTTTTTTTTTGTCATTTTCCTCTAATTTTATTATTTACGTTAGCAAATATTTTTAAAAAACTCAAATTTTAAAAATCTATAACTTTATCATTTTAAATCAAAATGAGATGATTTTTTTTTTGAAATTACATTGAATTTTGAGAGAAACGAAACAAGATCTATGTTACTAATTTTTTTCAAAATACATTTCAATTTTTTACAATTTTTCATTTCAAATAGTTCAATTTTATCAAAGACACGTTTATAAAACTCAAACCATCTCTAACTTCTAAAATACAATATTCAAACGTGACCCATACAGATAGTAAGAGCCAGCGTTTTATTGTTTTACTATAAATGCGTAACAGAAAAAGTGTTTTTGGACGAATGCAATAATGAAAAAGATAGGACCACACTAGGAGTGGCAATTCGTGTCACTTGTCAGGTTCATGTCGTGTTAGAGCCGTGTTGATTTTTTTCTTCCCTAACCAGAACACGACCCGTGACCCAAAATGACTTCAAACCGCGACACGAATAGAACTTGACCCGCGACATGAAATTGACACGCGACACGAACTGAACCCGTGACACGAACTGAACCCACGAGACGAATTTGATCCAAATTGAACCCGCAACTCGAATTGGACCCAAATTGAACCCACAATTAATTTGAATTTGACACAAAAACCAATTCAATTTAAGCAAATTGTATACCAAATTCATAAAAAACCTAGAAGAAGAATAATTTACCTTCAACAAAAACATACCATTGACAAAACAATAAGTTTTAAGGATTGTTTTCAAATAAAAAATCATAAAACTAAACTTCCAACTCAAGTGCAAAGTTCACAATTATAGTTAGGCAAAGTCTTATTACAAACATCTTAATAAAGTCCACAAATCCAAATACAAACATAAAAAAGTCTAAATTAAAACAACATAACACCAACAAAATACCAATTTCTAGTACACAAATATAACTAAATAAATAGCCGCACCAACATTATGTTATAGGATACAAATACAAACAAAAAAGCACTCAAAAGGGAGATCAAACAACATACCAGTACACCACGGACTCACGGAGAGGGAGATGAGTTTCTTTGAGACGAAGAGGAGATGTGGCACCCCGCAACGGAATGGAGGAGGCAAGGTAGAAGAAATGGGCAGCCGGCTTGTAATCATATAAAGGTAAAGTAAAAAGGATTTAGGGTTTTTTTAAAAAGCATATCAAACTTTTTTGGGTCGGACCCGGGTTGTGTTCGGGTCACCCGAAATTGACATAACATTTAACCCGTCCCCTATTTTTCCCAACCCAAACCCACGAAATCGTGTCGTTTTCGAATCGTGTCATCGTGTCGCGACTCATATTATCAGACCTAGACCACACTGCAACAACTATACCAGGTCTCTCTCTCTCTCTTTTCAACAGGCCATAGTACGCTGTGCTTCAAATTCGTTCATCGTTCCCCTGGATATGAATAGCTTTGTACGATTGATTTGGACTTATGCAATAATATTGAGTTGCAATTAAAAATTAGTAGGGATTGTACCATATAATTAAAATCTCAACAATTAGATCTATGATGAAAGAAAATAATCTTAAATTTATCAACTGTCATCTAAAGATCAATTCCAACCGCTCAAATGTTTGTTTCAGTCATTCAAAGGTTGATATTAAATGCGGCATATTCACCAAATAATAATAATAATAATAATAAATGGTTGATATTAAATGCACAATGTATCTCAAAAAAAAAAAAAAAAGTATTATATAGAAAAGACCTTTCGTTTGAATTACTTATTCCATTTAGTATTTGATTCAAATGCAAATTTCTATTTTAATATACGTTTGCTTACACAATTACTCTAATTCAAACATTTTGATGTTTTATTATTCATAATAATTCAACTCAAATACAAATATATCAAATTTTTACTTTTTCAAATTTTTGTTACGCTCATGTTTTTTTTTTTTTATATTTATTTTACTTTACATTATTCAAATGAACAACAATTATCCAAATATATATTTCATTTGAAAATTAAAATTTTACAATTGAATACAAACATTCAAGTGAAAACAAACATTTCAATACAAGATGATCAAGACAAATGCTAAATAAGAAAAAAAAAATGGATAAAACAAATTTTTTGTTTCATTAAGAAAAAAATCCCCTAGCTAGCTTAGCTAGCTCCGTCGACACTAGTAGTAGTACTCTAGCTTCTTCCTTAATTTATTAATTAGGAGAAAAATAGAAATTCCCAAATGGCTTGCAAATCCCAAATGTACGAACCAAAGCCATACACCTCATTTCTGATTTGTTTGGAACACCGGTTAATAATCTAAAAATTTCAACTCAGTTTTTGTATTTTTTCTGAAAATCAATTATTTCTTAATTAGTTTTTGAATGATAACCTAATTTCAACTTAAAAATTCCATCTTGATGTTAAATACATAAGGAATATATCGAGTAGATACGATAAGATTAATCACATGAGGTACGTTAGAGTATTATTGACTTTTACTTTTTTTTTTTTTTTGGAAGTACTTGAAACGTCTTTATTTAATTAAGAGCCTGAGGCACCTAATATATCACTATTTTCTCATAATTTATTGTTTTAAAATAAGATATGGACAAAACTAATTATATACATATTAATGTATATCACAAGAAATTTAATAAACCAATTTTAATATCCAGCAACGGAGATAGAAATAATTCTTGGCAATATCGGCTAATAATTAAAACCAAAGTTAAAAAAAAAAATTTAACAAAAAACAAGTTAACTGTGTCCTAACGGTTGCCTTACAAATTCATTGAATGTTAGGCTTAGAAGAAATTGACATCTGTATAATTGGAGCTATAAGATTAAATTATTTTAATTTTTTATGATACTAATACAACAAAAACATATAAAGTTTTTTTTTGTTTTGTTTTGTTTTTTGATTCAGTGTGAGCTTCGTTCCTATTCAATGCTAAATTCATGCCTTAAAGTAAAATTTTACTATTTAAAGGATATTGAAACGAAACTGTCAAATTATTTTAGGGCAGTGCTATTTGGATCCCCCTTTTTTTGGCTCCCCATTTTTTTGGCTCCACATAACTCCGTCCTACGTGGAGTTCCCCATTTCAGTGTTTCACTGGCAGTTTCCATCTTTCACTCTCACTCTCACTCTCACTCATATTTACAACAAAACTGGGTGTGTGGGACCCACTTGGCTGCAACTCTCTTTTTTGGCATATTCCATGATTGAAAAGTGATTTCCACGTAGGACGGAGTTAAATAGTACGGAGCCAAAGATCTTTACTCATTATATTATGCTTTCCTTAATGGACTGTGAGGTCCGGGTTCAAACCTGGAGCAGACAATATCCCATTTATGGGATTTTGTAGATAAGACATGAAATAAAGTTTTTTTTTTTTTCTTTTTTTTGGCTAGAACATGGAATAAAATTCATTATGAAATCCTAAAAAGGCATATTAAATTTTACATATACATAATATTAGTTGTATATACATGTGCGAACAAATAAAATAATACAAAAAACACATGTAGTGACATGACTGTCACATGGCCCGTAAAGAGGGGAGGGCCAAAAAATTCTATTCATAGTGCACATTAGCTCTTTCATTATTAAGTATAGATGTAGACTATATTACGTACAGATACATTGGGATCATGTGAAAAAGCGTACGTGTATCATCTCTGAGTTCTTTTCTCCGTCAAATTATTAACAATTTAAGAAATCTCCTATAAAACTATTAAAATACTATGTCGCTGATAAATTGAGCATTTAAATTAAAAAAAAGTACTCTTGAATAAAGTGTTGCATATGATGTTAAATTTATCATACGCTAAATTTTATGATAAATTTACTAAAAAGTATAACCCATAAAAAATTTAACATTTATTTTTTATTGATTGATATTTTTACTTTTTTTTTAATATAATCATTACAATATTTTTATTTTTATTTTTTAAATTTACTAATCTATTCACTCTCTTTAAAAGGATGAAAGACACTAGAAGTGTCTTTCGTCATTGCCTCCAAGCTCGCCACGTAATGGATATTAAGCCCGTCAGGTGGTAATTTTAAATGAAAAATTATTTTTATAAAATTAAATTTTTTTTTTATTCTTTTGTTTTTGCTTTGTTTTGCTTTGTTTGTATATTCTGTTTGCGGGTGTAATACAACTAGTTTATTCCAAGTATTCCAAAACATAATGACATGACAAAAAATAGATATTGTATTAAAATAAGAGCATAAATAGATATTGTAATTTTTATTTTTTTGTGATAAATAAAA
Organism: Ficus erecta; assembly: GCA_008635985.1. Lineage (NCBI taxonomy): Eukaryota > Viridiplantae > Streptophyta > Magnoliopsida > Rosales > Moraceae > Ficus > Ficus erecta. Next base: position 269,272 of record BKCH01001455.1, on the reverse strand, counting down.
TATTGACATAGATAAATATAACATTGAAAAAATAATTATATATTGGAGCATGTAAGATAATATCATTTTTTAATCTGCAACCGTAATTAAAACCACCAGATTTGAGCTGTAGAGTGCGATCATTAAGTCTATAATTGATAGAGTGAAAAAAAGAGGGTGGGGAGGAAATTGGAGGACAGATTTTGAAGAGAAAAATGAAAAATTAAGTTGCTTAGTAGAGAGGAAATTGGAACAAAAGAAGTTATAAATACATTAGATCACTATTTTAATCATTCCAACTTTAGAAAGAAAAATAAAAGAAAAATTAGAGAAAATTTTTGACAAAAAATTATATGAAAAATTACTATTTTAATATGAATTCCTTTTTATTTTTATTAAAGATTTAATTATAAAAGTGCATTAGATTAGAACTTTTTTTTCCCCCTTTCTTTCTTTCTACAAAACAACATGAATAAAATCTTCTTCCTTTTCTCGTTTAGGCATTTTACTATTCATTCCGTTCTATTTTTCATCTATATATTATTCAAACATAGTATAAGCTGACAAAATCAATCTGAACTTGCTCTCAAGAATTAACCTTGCAGATATTACTCATATTCCACTAGCAAAAAGTATGCTATTTTGGCAACATTGAAAGCTTGATCTTTCAAAGCAAAAGGATATCTTGAGTACTTCCACTAAAAGAAAGGATATCTTGATTCCTGATTCTTTTTCCAGCATTAAAAAATATATGAAAAAATACAAATATAGGAAAATAGTAGGTTGATGTAAAGAACCATGCCTTTTTTTGGTACTATATTATTCGCTTAGACCTCGTGTTCTTATAATTTTGTTATTGGGCTTACCCAAAAAGCTTCATACCATTTAAAGATTGTCTATTTACTAATAAACTATCACATATATCTATTCTCTAACGATATGATACTCAATTTACCTTTTTTTTAGATACTGATGACTGTCGTTGTTGACCACTTGTTTTGGGGAAGATTAAAAAATAACCTGGATATTATGCTTACCAAATATATATATATATATATATATATATATATATAAGCCTGCCATGTGTTGGAGAAAGGCAACATCTACATCATATCTATAATATTATATAGAAGTGGCATAAAAGTTGCATTTTTTGGCACTTCAACTTTTCAATCCGATGGTTCAAACTACTCTTTCTTTCACTTATTTTAGATCTAATGGATTATAAAAATCCACTTGGCGCTTCTATGTTCTCACACTTGCTGACACCTCACACTCTTATACCAATTTATTTTTGTTTTTTAACTTTTTCTATGCCTACATCAACTATATATATGCTTGCTAATAAGATGTTTTCTTGTAATTCTAAAATCAACCCAAATGATATTGCCCAACAACCTATTATTTATCATGTTAAGAAATATCTTCAAACCGTTTTAAAGGAAAATAAATTGGAAAATAAATAAACATAAAGAAAAAAAAAATGATCGTAATCCAATAAATCAGTATGAATATTGTCAAATTGTTCCTCACTCTCTATAATTAGTCAACATCCAAGACTATATGAGATCTTCATCTAAGTCATTTTATACAATATTTCACAATTTACATTTTTATTTTAAACAAAGCATATATTGTTGATAAATTAAATCATCATAATATCTTGAAAGATCTATCTGAATTTTGAGAGTGTAAAAGGTCTGTTTGTTTTCTTTTTTCAGTCTCTTTTTTGTCCTATGGCTTACAAAATGTCAAACATGAATTAATTATTATTTTACTGCAGTGAAACCCTCAATGCATGTGATTCACCCAGATAAAAAACATCACTATTAGCTTTCTTTTTTATTTTCACTATTCTTACACTTTATAAATATGTAAAACTTTTTGGAAAGAAAACGTAAAAACAAAAATAAAACAAAGAATGAGGCAAGCAATTCAACAAAAAAGAAAAAAGAAAAAAAAAAGAGCACGAAAAGACAAAATAAAGGGACCAAATTTTTGAATAGTGTCAAAAAGTAAATCTCATTTATAATATCGTTATAGATATATATAGTGTTGCTTATCTGGCATTCTACTTTTACCAAATAAGAATGACCACACTCTTTGAGGTCGGTAGATGGGAAAATGAATAGTAATGATACAAAAGATGGTTGTATCATCTTCCGGAGTCCCGCACCACAGGATTACATATTCATCCTATAATCCTATAAATTTATATATATGTACTAACTAATTATGTCTAGAAGAAAGGCGATTAATGTTAAATCCGCATTTCTATACAAAGTATAGATCTATATATTTTTATTTTTCTAGACTAGAACCACATCTCTATTATAGAAGTATCCCCAAGTGGGACGAGCTATTTATATGACCTCGTGACATCTATTTGCATCCTATGTAATTTGAAACTACATGATTGAAAATAATCAAAAAATTACATACCATAATATATATACTTTGTTCACTAATGCATATAATTATCTGTAATTACAAGAATAATATAACGATAATTGTATCCAACATCAATATAAGTTATATACTGTTTAAATTCCTACAAAAACGTAAATTATGTCTAGATGCATTTATTGATTAATCTGCACCATTTATTTGAAAAAAAAAAGTAACACATTTTTTTCTTTTTTACAGAACATATTTTTGTAATTGTTCTTTTCTTTAATAATAAAACATAGTTAGATGAACAATTGATAAATGTACCGGAGAAATATCGATCTTATCAGAATGTCAAGGTTGCACTTACTAATTCTATCACCATTATTTATATATAAAAAGATGGAGATTATATGAATACTCACAAGATTAGCATCACTGCTAAAAAAAAAAAAAAAAAAAGAAAAGAAAAGAAAATTCACTGGTTTTGGTGAGAATGATATTTTAGTCCACTTGAAATTAAAAATCCATGTTCCTTCCCCATAAAAAGTAAATAAAAATATAAATGTCTTAAACTAAACAAATTTGGGTTTAACGTTGGCTTTACCATCGTTTAAACACTAGCCATCTTCAAGTAGGCCCAAGATGATGAAGAGGTTCCGATCCCAAAAACCTCACATTTACAAAGAAAATGTCAATTATACACTTGCTCGCAAAGAAGTGTAGATCGTGATTTCAAGTTTTTGAGTGAAATTGGCAAAACTCAATAACTTGCAAATGGAAAAAATTGATGATTATGAAAGAAAAGTGACAATAAACTTCTAGTTCGAAAAAGGAAAAGATGTCAAGATGCACAAATCAAGCCTCTTTTTGGTAGAGTTCATTATCCTTTCTAAGGTGTTTTTTTATTGCTTTTATTTTTTGTTTATTTATCATTTGGTTTGTCTTTAAGGTTGGATTCTGAATTTTCTATTTTGTTATTCTATTTTTTTTCTTTCATTTAATAAAATTAAGTGGGGGAGTTAGTTTCTCCTCTCAATTTATATATATAAAAAATAGATATATGGTTTGGCAATTTTGTAAAAGGAATTTGAGATTTTGTCAACAATCAAGGACAATGAAATTGGATTTCTTTTCTTTCTTTCTTTTTGTTTGTATTTTGTTTTGTTTTTTTAACTTATAAGACACACACACAAAGTTCTTAATTATAGAGAGACAGCTTTTGATGACGCTGACACTTTTGGCAATTGCTTTTTTTTTTTTTTTTTGAAATAAAAAAAAAAAACTGCATCATGATTAACTAGAATCAATATTATACTTCTTTTTTGCTAAAGAAGTTTCATATAAACTCGGACTTAATATATATTTCCGTACCTATCTACAACGACATGATCAAAACTCTTAACACTCAAGACCCGATTAAAACCTTTCAGGTTTGTCATCCAAAAGAAACTCAACAAATATCCTAATGCTACATCAACAAGCCGTTATATAAAATTCTACATTTTTTGGCACTCAGTAACAGTCTCCGCATCCATATAAAATCTTAGTAAACAAAGTGCTGCTAGCACACTTTAATAAGGAGCTCTCGGTATATTTAATATGATATAAAGCCATATATATATATATATATATATATATATAATTTTTCCCCCCCTAGTGACGGACCAATATGCCTCCGATCAATTGGGACGAGTGATTTCTATTATTTCTGAGGTCTAGTTACAGCCTACTTAATTTAAAATTACAGGATAATAAATAATCCAATAATTAACATAATACCTTTTTGTTTTTTTTTTTTTTTACACACTAATGCGTGTTATAAGGTGATATATATAGTTTTGAGAAAATAGTTTTGGTGTAGAATAACTAAACTAAGCTGAATTTAATTGGTCGAAGGCTTGACCATTCGTTTAAAATTTAGGTATGGTTTGGCAACCTTGTAAGAAAAATTAGATTTTATCTACACTCAAGGTCAATGAAATTGTATTTTTTGATTTTTCATTTTTACAATAGAGACAAACAAAGCTCGTAAGTTGTAAAAAATAGTTGAGAAACAACTTTAGTGCCACTTTGACAAATGCTTAAAAAAAATATATGCATAGTGATTAACAAGATTCTGAAATTATATGTTCTCAGCTGATTTTAATTGAGTGATCTAGTGAAGCCAATATATATTTGTGTATATAATTGAGTTTTTAATACTGTATAATAAAAGATTGATGCACAAAGATTTGCATATACTATTTGATACCGAAGGTGGATGAATGAAAAACTTGTGATTTTTCAGATTCTAGTATATATTTTGTAAATGTTTCCTCTTTTTCTTGATCCTTATTTCCTGATTGTAAGAGATTTATAACTTGTTCTTTTCAGGTTAGATAGTAAAACTAGTATATCTTATACATTTTGACATCATGGAAATTTTGGTAACTCACAAAGTCTCTCTCTTTTACTCTCACCTAATGTTAGTACATTCATAAGCCTTCACAAGCGAAACCACAATCAAAATTGTTGAACCAACTACTCAAATGCCATTAGCATCTCAACTTTCACCAAAATACATTCCTTGCAACACTATTCAAAATTGTAATCCAAAACCCTATACCTCGGCAAGTGTCAATTTTGTAGGTAACAAATCCACATGGTCAAGCGATTTTCGTCCTTCAATTACATGCCAAAAACCTACCTCAGCAACTGTTAATTTTGTAAACAATAATGCCACACACTCCAGCAATTTTCACCTTCAAACCAAATTCAAAGCTAATTCTGCATCTCCCACGCCACCACTTATTACATCCCAACATTGGCTCCTTCACATCATGATTGGTGTTCAATAATATCATGATTGGTGATTATATGGCACCAATTTCTCCATAAACTGACACCAGATATTCACCACAAACCTACATATACCTGCATCATATTGCAGAACAGGTTTCACGTTACTTCTTCTTCTTCTTTATTTTTATTTTTATTTTTATTTTTTGCTCTGGAAAGGTTTCACGTTACTTCATCATACATCTATGTCCTTAATTAACATTTTGGCCTCAAGCGTTTTCTACCGCCCTTCACCTAATTACTCTTAGAACTAGTTGTTAAAATGATAAACTTAATTAGAAAGTAAAATTAGTATAATGATCTTTATTTATATGTATATATATATATATATTTGTTTTATAGCGCTTAGATATGAAATATAATGTCAAATCATTTGGCATTTTACAAAAATAAAAATTCCGTTTTTCAAGAGCCAATCTTCTTCAATCAATTTTCTCTTTTGAAAAGCTCAATCATTCCTCCAAAGAATTTTCGCTTTGTTGTCTTATCATTGGTCTATAAGGGTCCTTATGTCTCCCCATAAGCTTGAGCCAAAGTCGTGTACAAATATATATATATATATATATATATATATATTTTAAGACATACATATTACATGCTCATGTTGTTACAATATTCACTAAAAATATTCAATTCTATAGACCGCGATCTTCATGTCTCTCGTCCTTGTACCAACCATATATATATATATATATATGAGTATTTCTATCGTCTCTTTAGTGGAAAGGTCTCTCAATTGTGTGTAATAGTAATGATTATATCTTTCAAAATTAGGGTTTTTACAATTTTTCTTCTCAAACTTCCGTCCCTTCAATTATTCCCACAAAAAAGCAAAACCAAAACTTGGCCATTTCCCAAACGTGAGGGGGTCAACTTCAGCTCTGGCATGATCAGAACTACAGCACACGGGCCAAACATGCACAGCACGTGATTAGGCCCCACATTGAAGCACACGATGCCCTTTCCCGAATTGAGTCTTCCTAATGTATCATTGTCGGGGGAGTGCCATTGGAATTGTGAGGACGATATATATTCCGAAAAATTTTTTAGGCCTTTGAGATTTAATTCAACGTCTACGATTGTGGGAAGGGTATTGAGGTGACTTTGTACTCTATAGCTAAGCATACTCACGTGCAAATACGTAATTGTGACAGAAAACGACATATCGATAATAATTGAGGTCATAATGCTGAAGCAGTTCATTGTCTATGGTAAAAAAATAATAATAACACTAACAAGAGTTTTTTTGTTTTTTTGCTTTTGTTTGGGCACTGACCTTATACACAGTTGTTGTTAGTTCTAGAAATTTGCCTCTTGACCTTGAAAAAGGTATAGCAATAACGAAAATGCACCAAAGAGGAGTAATGCTTCCTAGTACGGGATAAAGCATGTCCTAAAGGTCATCTCCAACTCATTTATTCTATTTTAGAGTACATAAACTCTAAAATAAAGTATATGTCACTTCAAATACTATTTTATCTCCAACCCATTACTCTATATCACACTCTAAAAGGAATATTCTATTTATATTCTTTATTTTTATCTAAATATTAGCTTGAAAATTTAATTAAAAAACAAAAAACAAACAAAAACAAAAAACAAAAAAGTAGTTTAGAGTATGAACAGTGATACTTCAAAATATAAAGTATACTGTTCATACTCTATATTTGAAGTTCAATATAGAGTATGGGTTGGAGAGCAAAAAAACTTCAAATTGGTGCAAACTCTATTTTAGAGTGTGGGTTGGAGTTACCCTAACATGAAGTAGAATCGAACACCCAAGAGATTAGCTGACAACAGTAAAAAGATAGGAGCCTAATTCCAATACAATAGGGGTCTATCTGTCCAAGTAGGCTACACACCGTGATTGATGAGTGGGTAGGTGGGTTAGGTACACCTCTCGCCTAGTGGGAAGTAACGAGGCTATAGTCTCTCCCCCTAATTCTCCAATGAAGAATCTTTCTAAAATAAAAATATACATTATATATATTATATATATATATATTTATATCTGGCCGGATAAAATGAAATTAAAGAAGAGAAAGAATTGGGAGTTGGCGCCTACAGAACTGGTTGCTTGCGCTTACCAAGCCATCCTGGTCAGCTCCTCCAGTTCTATTATTATTCTTGATTGACTTATTATATAAAAAACTCCACACTATAAAAATTAAAAGACGATCAATTATCTATTCAGGAAGATACAGAGTCCCATATACAAAGAAATCCATCGGTTAGGGTAAAGGAAGACCATGCAAGCGACAGAAGCCTTCACATATAAAATACCGGTAGAATTCGCGGTAATTTATGAATGTATACCGTGTTGATTTAGTGGTTGAATGAAGGAAATTAGACTTCCATCATGATATATATATATATATATATATATATATATATATAGGGTGACATCTCTATAATTCGACTAAGATTCTGCTCACCAAGCACTAGATTATAGAGCCTCTCTTGCAGTTGGCCCTTTCATTCTAATACTTGGAGCTCACAATATTCTTGATCCAGAATCTCTCTAAATGGTCGACGTTGATAGCTTCATCGAAGTGCTCTCGAACAAGTCTTTCATAGTCACCCCGATTGTTATGAGGGGGCAGGTTATAGTACCGCTAATTCTGGAGACTTCTTATAACTATTATTTTAATTAGAGACGGTCCTAACAAAATAGAGTAACATAGGTAGGGAAATCAATTCATCCTTTATGACATTAACCCATCTCAAAATTTTGATTCAATAGATTCATTGAGGAACTCTTGGGTTGAGTAACCTAATGATTTTCTCAAATTTATGTGATTTAGGGTCTTTAATTCGGTTTTAAATCATTTAAAAAAATTCAGTTTATCAAAAATTGAAAATTTTGAATTAACTTCGTTTTAGTTAGTATAAATTTGGGTTAACTTTACTTGAAAAGACCTCTCATGCTCTTGATTAATAATTAATATGAAAGTCACAGATCATTGTAACAATTAGAAGATTAATAATTTATCAATTAGAAGTTGTTTTATTACATATTTTCGAAATTCAAGGAGAAATTATGAAAATTAAAAATTTTTCATGTATTATAAATGTGTGTAGGAACATCAATTTTAGTCGATGTTGGATTTACTTTCAAAATTTGGATCTATAATGTTCACATTTAAATTTTATAACTCACAATACATATTATTCTCACTCATAGATAAGATCGTCGAGAGTTTATCCAACGATTAAAAATTCAATTTCTAACGGTGGTGAGAAAGACTGAATAATCATATTAAAAAGATAAATCCTCCTGTCAGCCCCAACGATTCCAATAGTTCAAGAAGAAAAGATTGTACTGCCTAGTTTTCCCACAAAATAATATAAAGACAGATACAAATGCTGGAACTCATGTGAGACGACTGAATAATGCAGCTAGACTTTCCAATAGATAATATTTAAAACATGTTCAAGTGCATTGCATATACGAATCTATACATACATACAGATATTTATATATAAACAGTTTGTTCACTATGCAGTGCCATTAATGTTCATAGGTCACCCCTATACATCATTTGCTGCATTATTATCCGATATTTTAAAAATGAACTGCTAAAATGCAAGAAATAAATATAGTTGTTTGATCCACATACGTGAGACAAACGGAAGACATCACCACGAGGCCATGCTCATAAAAGTTAGCAATAGATCAGATAGCATGATCTCGAGCTTTTAATCATACCCAAAAGATGGCAAGTAAGAGAAAAAATATATTTTATAAAAGTTTATTAATTGCACTTTACCTCCTAAACTGAATAGGGTCTTTTGATAAAATGCCTCTTACAAGAAAATCTTTGCACATTGCCTCCTAGAGTTTGGACTAACTCTAGCATTCGGAATTTTGTAGTTGCCACTAGTTTTGTACTTATATTATCTTTACTACATTTAGGTCCTTCAACTTTTTTTTTTTCTTTTACTGCATTTACGTCCTAAATGGTACTACATTTTGTAGCTCATAATTAGTCCATTTTCCCAAATTTCGTATGATTGGATGTATATCTTCATGTTTTATACATATGCAACCCTTAACAAGTGGTATATTTGATAATTACTCAAACAAGTATAGGTTTAGGGAAATAGCATGTTAATTTTAAAATGTAATCATTTCGCATTACCATTCTAAAATTTTTTAATATCTTTTGGCAATCATCATTCTAAAATTTTTTTATGTGAAATTGCGGCACGAGTTGGTTAATTAGAAATATAAGCAATCACTCGCTTAATTGGAATTTAACATTTAAAATGTAAGTTTAAATTCTTTTATATCTATTTTAAAATAAACATTAAAAAAAAAAAAAAAGATAGGAGGATTACTCAATGAATTGTTTCTCGCAATTAATTTTGCTTACTCTCCTAGGTAGATACATGATTGAATTGTTCTAGTATAGTTTCAATGCATTGGACAAAATATCTTTCAGAGACAACATGTAGTTTAAAGTTGACATTAAAATGGCTTTTGATAATGAAATAGGATTTTATCATCCACGGTTTACAAGCTAGCATTCGATATTCTCTAGCCAATTCCGAGCTTGGATTAAGGAGATATTTAATATGCTAAATCTCTATCTGTTGTAGATCGGGTTGTGACAGGGAGATCCTCTCTTAATAGAGTACAGCCATGGTTGCTATATATATATATATATATATATATATTTACATTTATTCATATATGTGAAAATAAAAAGTCTTTCACCCACTAAGATCTTGTAACTGATTGCGTTCTCAATTCGAAAAATGACGTATACCACTACGTAATATAAAATAATAATAGTAGTAGTAACATTAAAAGGAGATCAAGATGAAGGGGACACATGAAAATTAAGAAAATATTTTTAATTAGCTGCAATAATATTGGCCGCACAAATAACAGTTAACAATGATTAAGAAAGAAAAATAAAATAACTACAATACTCATTATTAGATTGAACAGAGGAAAGAAAAAGGAAGAGATAAAAAGACTAATCAACTTCTCGCTTTTAAATTATAAATATGTATGTGGACATGTTTAACTGAAAATATGATTAAAGAGTCAGAGAAAAGGAAGAGCTAAAAGACAAAAATCAACATCACGCTTTAAAATGTTAAATATGTACGTGGACATATTAACACGACGCTCAAACAATTTTTGCTTTTGCTTTTCTTTGTGTTTTTTTTTTCCTATTTATTATTATTATTTAAAATAATACTTTAAATCATCAGTTAGGTTGCACATCATAGTTAAAAGAATGAGATTCATAATTGATACTCTCTAGTACTATTCAACCTTTTTTTTAATTATTATTCTGATCTATCTACTAATAATTAGTAAAGTGTGAATTTGTATAGATAAATTAAAATAAAATCAATAATTGAATTTTTTTTCTCTTTTTGGAATTTGGAGATGGGGGATTTCAACATGTACTTTTAAGTGAATTAAGTATAGTACTACCTCTAGATAATATTTGTAACCACAATATTTGAATCTTTTAATAAGTAATTAAAGGGTTAATTGGTATAAAATTGATAAAATTAAAACTTCAAAACGAAATTTCAAAATTTTCTAGAGGGATATTTTTTTTGGAAAAATTATTTAAATACTCGCAGAAATCAAATTTTTTTTTCCGCTTAAATTGAGACTGAAAAAGTCAAAAACCGCTTGCAACAAACAAAGACCAAAGAAACGCGTTAAGATATATACATCCATCAATAATAAATACACAAATAATTAATTAATGAACAGCTACAAAAATATTGAAAAAAGTGCTTATGGACTTAGGGGGTGTTTGGTGTGTAAGTTTGAGATGAAATTTTTAAGTTTAAATAGTAAATTTTTTTGAATTTTCAGAAAAGACAAAAAAAATTTTTTGGAAAAAAGACAAAAAAAAATTTGAAAATCTTAGTTTGGACTAAGACACCAAACTAACCCTTAATCAGCTCGCACGGATCAAACAGTATTACAATATTAGAAAAAGTGCTTAGCCTATTATTATTATTTTTTTTTTTGTTATTATTATTATTATATTTTTGTCTCTTTCCCCGCTTTTCATACCGGTATTGCTGAATTCTAACTAATTCATTGAAACATTTATTACTTTTTGAAAACAAACTGGTCAAGAATAGTTTTGGAATTTTTTTAAAAATAATTATTCATACATATTCTTTTTTTTTCTGCTGAAAAAAAAAAAATATATATATATATATATATATAGAGAGAGAGAGAGAGAGAGAGAGAAAATGTTTTCCCACGGTCCAACTATAGATCCGGCACTGGAATGGTGCTGTGAATAAATGGTGCTGATAAAACGAGAGGAAATGTAAAAAATAGGCTAAGGGTAGATCAGAACATTCTGACACATTAAGAGCATAGATTGCAGCAAAAAAATAATATAAAAAATTTAGGGACACACAGATAACAAATAATAATCAATTCAATTGGGAACAGCCTGAATTGGATTCCGTCTCGCTCTCTATCTTTAAGAAGTCTGCTCATAACGGAAATGTTCCGCCTTTATTGTCGTTAAGTCTCACCGGAGCATCATCCTTCCTTTCGGAGTGGCAGAAAAAGGGGAAAAAGTTATCTTCTTCTTTATCAACAAGAACTAAACATATAAACTAAAAAACCCAAATCTAATAAAATATTAATATAGTTATGATAGTTATTCAAGTGAGGGAGATAAAAGGATAGATAATAATTATATATATAATTATTGTATTGTTTTTTTTAAATATTTTATTAGTTTAAAATAAAGGTATATCAGTCTTTTAAAACAAAAATAAAAAGAGAGTTTGCATTATTCCATTAGAATGATGCAAAATGATGCATCCAGGTCTCCTCTCCCTTCATTATTTCATCAACCAAACGATGGAATGGACATCTCCTTTTATCCCTCTCCCTCCGACCAAACACACTATTGATCCAAAAAAAAAATTATAATACTTAAGTTGTTCTTCTCAAGTATTAAACATTTAACTCTTCTTCAGCAACAGAACAGAAAAAAATGTATTCCGGCTTTGGAAACGGAGAATCATAGATGGTAGAGAAACAAAGAAAAATCATAGTGAGGTGCACAAGCAGTGGTGCGGCACTGAGGTGGAGGGTAGGGGTGGCAATTGGCATACACAATTTTTGAGGGGAACCATTAACGTATTTCTGAAAAGAAAAAAAAAAAAAAAAAAAATCAACATTGAATGAGAGTTTCAAATCACAAATTGAAGATCATCTCTTCATCATCACTGTATTTGGTCATGAATTGAAGAGTTAAACTTGTTGAGCACAAATATCCAAATCAAAGAAAATCAGTTTAGCTCTCTCCATCCTCACGCTCACACCAACAACGGCAACCCTCTCCGTCGCCACAAATCCCCAACCCCTCTACTTGATGAAAAATATAGGTCTTATGAAAAAATAAGTCGATGACGTAATTCTATTACTTATGAATTATTATAACTACTAAATTTTACTTTTAACATTATATTAAAATATGAAATTCAATTTTAGATAGGTTGAATTTTTTAACTTTTGGTTTTAATACAACCTTTTTTACTTAACTGAAATATTTTGTTACTTTTTTCATCCATTTGTGAATGAAGCCACATAACACATGCCACCAAATCCTTCATACTACGATACATGAAAGAATTAATTTGTAACTGGTAAAATGGAAAATAATAATAATATAATAATAATAATAAAGGCATAGTAAAAATAAAATTTACAAATTTTTTTATGTAGTAAAAATATCGATAAGGATGATTAGACAATCATTATTTACACCAATTCAAGGAATATTAATATCATCATCGTCTTAGTTAAGTGAATTTTTTTTATTTTTTATTTATAAACTCTTAGCTATGTGAATTAACTCATACAGCATTATCTCATATTATTGGTTGCAAAATTAAAATCGATTTATTTTTTAAATTTACAGGTATACACAAGATTTTTACAATCATTCAATAATTCACTCCCTCAATCCTGACTTCTTTTACGTATGGTCCTGGTCAAGGAGAAAATAATACCATGACCATTGCTTTAACAAGATGATTTACCACCTTACCCTTTACCTTTTGCGAATTCCCTTCATATTTATGATTTTTCAACTTTTTAAATATTCTACCAACGACTTTATTTACAAAATAATAGTTTCTCCATGCACCACCGATCACTTTGCCGTATGAAGGAAAAGTCCAATGCTGGGACCCACTAACATCAGCCTGGTACCTGACGTTTTCGTTCTCAGTATTTTTTTTTTGAACTTTTTAACTTTTGCCCTGACATGCCTAATGGACAGCTTACCACCGTATAGAAGCTAAATATATATATATATATATATATATTATATATTTCTTTTCATATTGCCCATGATCAAACACAAATAGCACCAAAAAGACAAATTAGCCAATCAACATAGGCCAACTATATGTGTGTGGTCCCCAATCTTATCAATGCCACCACTTTACCAAAAGTTACAAAAAAAAAAAAAAAAACACAAATTAACCATGGGGTCTCTGCTCTCACAAGTTGAAGCAAAATCCGACATTCTAGAAAAAAAAAAAAAAAAAAAAAAAAAAAAACTAACCTCAAAATTGAAAAATCATTTGTCTCACAGTGCTATCAAATAGAGCACGATGGTATCGTTTCTATTTACGGAAAGGTTTCTCACACTTGGTAGTCATTTTATGGAAAACATTAAAAAAAAAATAACCACAAAAAAAGAAGAAAACTAAGATTTTATTTAATATTTAAGTTTAATTTCAATTAAATTTTATCTTTTAATCTTAATTTTAATATTTTTTTAAAAAAATTAACAAATTTATAACTAATTTTTGAAAAGTTAATCAACTCCAACTTAAAAAAATAACTAGTTTTCATGAAAAACATTAAAAAAATAATAATAACCACAAAAAAGACGAGAAAACTAAAACTTTGTTTGACATTTAAATTTTTCCAACTAAATTGTACTTGTTCATCTCAGTTTTTGTCTTTTTGAAAAGTCAACAAAATCCATAACTAGTTTTTAAAAAGTCAACTAATTTCAAACTTAAAAATTTCATCTCCAACCAACGAGTCAAACGCAAGCTCAATAGTTTTTAAAAGAAACTATATCTATCGTTGATTTCCCTTTTTTTCCTTGCCACCATTTATTTATTTATTTATTTTTTGTATTTTTATTTATGCAACTCTATCAGACAAAAAAAGAATTATCAAATTGGTGGGGGCATTTTTCTTTATGTTATTTGTTGTTATCTTGTGTAGATTTTTTAAAATTTTTTTAGTAAATCTTGTCTAGATTTTAATGGGTTGATTTATTTATTTATTTATCTATAAGAAAATGACAAAAGAAAATAACTGAGAGGAAAACATCATCTTTTAAAGATGTTCAGGTTGATATTCTATGACCAAATCATCATCTACCGAGAGGAAAACATGTCTAGAAAACTGAACGGTAGATCACAAAAATCCAACTAAGAATCGTAATGTTTAATATGAATTTTCTTTTACCTACCACGTTACCTTCTTACACACACACACACACATATATATGTATATATATATATACATACATATATTGTTTGTTTGGTTCCAAATTAATCAGATGATAACTTCATTTTCTAATACCACTTTTCTTTCAACAGTTACAAAATAACAAATATATATATATATATATATATATATATATATATACTAATTACCATATACCAAGAAATGTTCGTTGAATCAACAAAAAGATTGGAACAAATAAATAATGAATTGAAGCGTTAAACTTGTTGAGCACAAATACCAAATCAAAGAAAATTAGACAAATAAAGTTTAGCTCTCTCCATCCTCACGCTCACACCAACAAGCGCAACCCTCTCCGTCGCCACAAATCCCCAACCCCTCTACTTGATGAAAAATATAGGTCTTATGAAAAATAAGTCGATGATGTAATTCTATTACTTTATGAATTATTATAACTATTAAATTTTACTTTTAACATTATATTAAAATATGAAATTCAATTTTAGATAGGTTGAATTTTTTAACTTTGGTTTTAATACAACCTTCTTCACTTACTGAAATATTTATTGTTACTTTATTCATCCATTTGCGAATGAAGCCACATAACACATGCCACCAAATCCTTCATACTACGGTACATGAAAGAATTAATTTGTAACTGATAAACTGGAAAAAATAATAATAATAATAATAAAAAAAGGCTTCGTAAAAATAAATTTTACAAATTATTTTATGTAGTAAAAAATATCGATAAGGATGATTAGACAATCATTATTTACACCAATTTAAGGAATATTAATGTTATCAGGTCGTCTTAGTTAAGTGAATTTTTTTTATGTTTCATTTATAAACTCTAGCTATGTGAATTAACTCATACAACATTATCTCATATTACTGGTTGCAAAATTAAAATCGATCTATTTTTTAAATTTACAGGTATACACAAGATTTTTACAATCATTCAATAATTCACCTCCCTCAATCCTGACTTCTTTTACGTTATGGTCCTGGTCAAGGAGAAAATAATCCTATGACCATTGCTTAAACAAGATGATTTACCCACCTTACCCTTTACCATTTGCGAATTCCCATCATAGTTATGATTTTTTCAACTTTTTTAAATATTCTACCAACTACTTTATTTACAAAATAATATTTTCTCCATGCACCACCGAGCACTTTGCCGTATGAAGGAAAAAGTCCAATGCTGGGACCCACTAACATCAGCCTGGTACCGACGTCTTATTCATTCTCAGGACCCGTACGTCATTAACACTCAATTCAAATTAAATTGTATTTTTTTTCATCATATTTTTTTTTATTTTTTCTGAAAATTTTTTTATCTTTTTTAAAAAAATCAACAAAAATTAGTATTTAAATTTAAAAAATTTCAACTCAACTCAAACTTAATTTATACACCAAACACCCTCTCAGTTATTATTTATTTTTTTTGGACTTTTTAACTTTTGCCCTGACATGCCTAATGGACAGCTTACCACCGTATAGAAGCCAAGCCTATATAAAATATATATATATATATATATATTTATATAAATTCTTTTCATATTGCCCATGATTCAAACACAAATAGCACCAAAAACATAAATTAGCCGATCTACATAGACCAATTAAGGGAGAGTTTGGTTTCTCCATCTCTATTTAAATTAAACGTATTTTTTTATTATATTATTTATTTTTTAAATTTTTTTTTATCTTTTCTGAAAAAGTTAACAAAAATTACTATTCAAACTTAAAAATTTCAACTTAATTCAAACTCAATTCAAACTCAATTTGTGTACCAAACTGACCCTAAATGTGTGTGGTCCCCAATCTTATCAATACCACCACTTACCAAAAGTTAAAAAAAAAAAAAAAAAAAACAAACAAACACAAATTAATCACGGGGTCTGTGCTCTCTCAAGTTGAAGCAAAATCCGACATTCTAGAAGAAAAAAAAAAGCAAAAAACAAAGCAAAAAAAAAGCTAACCTCAAAATTGAAAAATCATTTGTCTCACCGTGCTATCAAATAGAGGACGATGGTATCGTTTCTTTTTACAGAAAGGTTTCTTACACTTGGTAGTCATTTTATGGAAAACATTAAAAAAAAAAAAACCACAAAAAAAAGAAGAAAACTAAGATTTTATTTGACATTTAAATTTAATTTCAATTAAATTATATTTTTATCTTAATTTTGATATTTTTTTAAAAATTAATAAAATTTATAACTAGTTTTTGGAAAGTTAATTAATCAACTCCAATTTAAAAAAAAAAACTAGTTTAAGGGAAAAGATTAAAAATAATAATAATAACCACAAAAAGAGGAGAAAAATAAGACTTTGTTTGGCATTTAAATTTAATTCTAACTAAATTGTACTTTTTCATCTCAGTTTTTATCTTTTTGAAAAGTCAACAAAATTCATAACTAATTTTTGGAAAGTCAACTAATTCCAATTTAAAAATTTCATCACCAACCAACAAGTCAAACGCAAGCTCAATAATTTTTAAAAGAAACTATATCTATCATTGATTTCCCTTTTTTACCTTGCCACCATTTAATTATTTTTTATTGTATTTTATTTTACAACTCTATCAGACAAAAAAAGAATTATCAAATTGGTGGGGGCATTTTTCTTTATGTTATTTGTTGTTATATTGTGTAGACTTTTTTTTATATAATTTTTTTAGTAAATCTTGTCCAGATTTTAATGGGTTTATTTATTTATTTATTTATCTATAAGAAAATGACAAAAGAAAATAACTGATATATTAATTAAAGATGTTCAGGTTGATATTCTATGACCAATTCATCATCTACTGAGAGGAAAACATGTCTAGAAAACTGAACTGTAGATCACAAAAATCCAACTAAGAATCGTAATGTTTAATATGAATTTTCTTTTACATCCCACGTTACCTTCTTACACACACACACACACATATATATACACATACATATATTGTTTGTTTGTTTCCAAATTAATCAGATGATAACTTCATTTTCTAATACCACTTTTCTTTCAGCAGTTTCAAAATAACAAAAAATAAAATAAAATACTAATTACCATATACCAAGAAATCTTCATTGAATCAACAAAAAGATTTGGAACAAATAAATGAAGGCCAAGTGTGAAAAGAGACAATGGGACACATCAATAATTGAATAGAATTCCCTCAAAAAAAAAATGAATAGAATCAGCTAGAGTGCTGATGAAGTGGGCGATTATTTAAGGCTCAAGGGCTCATCATTCTGCAACATATAGCTTCGATCAAACCAAACATCACATGCGCTCTTAAGCCAAAAAAAAAAAAAAAAAGATAAAATATCATTGTCTAGTGCAATTTGACATCACAATTACTCCCACCCTCACCATTTTTCAACGACAAAAAATACAATTAAAAAAAATAAAAAAGAAAAAACTTTTCACTGATATTTATGTCGCCTAGATGAAAGCTTAGTATTAAGAGCCAATTGAAGTAAGTCACGCAGTTCTTCCACACCACTTCACTACTAACTTGGGGTTGTTCCAAAAAATGGGAAGAACCCCGTGCTTGCAGCGGCGAAGGGCTGAAGAAAGGCGCCTGGACGGAGGACGAGGACAAGAAGCTCGTCGATTACATCGCCGAACACGGCGAAGGCGGCTGGCGAAGTTTGCCTCAGAAAGCTGTAAAATGGTTTTTAAAGATTCTAGAAATTGTATAAAGGTTGTTCAGTACTGAATATTGATATGTTTGGATATTGTTTTCTTAACTATGATTTTTTTTTTTTTTTCTTTTTTACTATGATTTTAGGCCTTTTGAGGTGTGGGAAGAGTTGCAGATTGAGATGGGCTAATTACTTGAAGCCAGGTATTAAGAGAGGAGAATTTAGTATCGAGGAAGAGGAGACTGTTATTAGATTACATTCTACTTTGGGATTGGCATCAATTTTCGTCTCTCTTCATTCTTTATTTATTTAATTTTTTTTTCCTCTTTTGACACGAACTTTACAACTGATATTTTAGGTGGTCAACAATAGCCAAGCAATTGCCAGGACGAACAGACAACGAAATCAAGAACCATTGGAACACCCGACTCAAAAGACTCGCCGACGAAAGACGAATCGATCGAAGCGCAGCGAAAAATTCTCCCGAGGTACCGGAGAATGGCGACACTAACATCGAGGCATATAATAGAACTTCACAAGTACAAGAGCTTGAAAATTTCGGCAAGTCCAAAGGTTCAATTTCGACGTCGTCCAAGCTACTCAACGAGGTCGCGGCGAAGCTCAGGGCGTCGGGTTCGCTTGCCTCATTCATGTCCCAACAAGTCGGGACATCCAAGTCGCCGGAAGGTAGTTCTGTTCCGAGTGCAAGTTCGGCTCGTTTACTCAACAAAATGGCCACAACTCTTAGTTTATCATCACCAAAATCACATTCTTTGAGTGCGATTAAAGCAATTTTGTCCAAGTCATTAGAAGGTGGTGTTAGTAGTACTACTAGGGGTAGCATAAATATTCTTATTTCTGAGAATAATGGAATTGGCAATTCCAATAATAGTCCTGTGGAAAGTATTCCTCTACCCCTCGAAAATGCAATGCAAGTTTCAAGACAAACGACACTCTCAGCCTCAGCTAGGCTGCTCAACAGAATGGCCTCAACCTTTGCTTTAACTCATCATCGGCCGCATTTACTACTCGTCGATTCGAGAACCGTTTCTAGCGAATCGCCGGATCAAGAGCGGACTAGAACCGAGTCTCTGCCTTCCGAACCGAGTCTTTTGATGCAGGATTCACCACAACAAATCTTGTCCTTTTTGATGGAGCTACTTCAGGCACTTGTGGTGGTGACCAATCTTATAATTGCCATCAAGATTTGGCGATACAAGGCGATCGAGATCTGCCATTTCTTATGGAGATTGATGATCATATTCATGATCATGATGATCAGAAGGAAAGAGATGATCAAAATATTGTTAGTGAATATGATCAGTTGGAGAGTTTCTTAAATGAGAATGACTCGGATGAAGTGTTCATGACTAGTGCAAGTCCTAGTCCTATGGAAGCCAATATGGAATGCGACTTGGCGGCTGCAGATATTTGGAATGACTCTTTTTCGTTGATGAGTACTTTGATGCTGCAATAATTCAGTGAATTTTTTTTTTAATCATCTATTTTGACAACTTATTATTTGGTCCAACTAAATTGAATAAAACTTCAGTGTGAGGCCAGTCATGCTTCTTCGTACTCTTAATTTTGTAATTATTTTTGTATTTTTTATTGAATAGAAATAAACCTCTTTTTAACGGACACACACACACACACACATATATATATATATATATATATATTTGGTTGTGACATAACCAAAGGTGTAATTATGATGTTCCATAAAGTTCGGTAGGACTGACTTTGATAGTGATTCAAGATATTTTTCTAGAGCTCCTAATGATGTTTTCAAAATTATTTATCAAATACTTTGCAACGGAAGTAATCTCGTAATGATATTCTTGTTGAATATGAAAAGTTACAACCTTTTTGCTCACAGTACAAAGCAGTACTTGGCCATTTTTTTTGGTAGACAATCACGTTTGGTATGAGCATACAATTAAAAATATATATATTCCAAATGATCGTTCAAAACTAACGACCGATCGAAGACATTCCATAGGGATTAGCTCACTAAATAAGAGAAGAAGGATTTGAACACGAGTTTTTGAGTTAAAAAGTTGATTTTTTTGGTTTCTCTTTAATAAGTAAAAGTTATAGACTAAAAATTAAAAAAAAAAAAAAAAAAAAAAACTAAAACGGCCATTAAGTGGTTGTTTGGCAAACCAGTTGAAACGGTGTTTTTGGAGTTGAAACTAAACTTTTTGTGTTTGATAAAACCGTTCAGCTTCAACTATCCTTTTGAACGTTATACAGTAACCCCAGCGGTGTTTACTGTTCATCGAGCATCTTCAGCTTTTAGCCCTCCTTCTGTGCCTGCCGCCTGCGCCGAATCTCACGCCTCAACTCCGGCGCCCATTTGCTGGTGTCAGTGGGTCTGTCGGCCTTGCTTCCATCCCATCGAGCATCTGCTTGCTGCAGGAGCTCTGGTATGTGTTTGTCCTTCCTCTCCCCGCACTGCGTTTTTTAAACAGCCGAGGTCTTGCCGTCGCCCACTACTGTCAAGCAGATGCGTCGCCGAGTGAGGTGTGGGAAGCGAAGGCGAGCCGTGGGCCGAATAACCAACCCTTTCAAAGTTCGGAAAAATTTCTCCCGTTCCGTCAAATCCCTGCCCAACTCCGACACCCTCTCCTGTGTACTCATCTTCGGCTTCCAATTCCGAAATCCTAGTAAAATTTCTTTCTCTAAATTCTCAAACCTAATTCGTGTTGTTAAAATTTTTTTGGGTTTATTCTCTACCCAATACTTCTTCGACTCTTGACTCCCTAAATCGATGGCTTTGTGGTCCTAATATCGCATTTGGTTTTTTCGATTACCCAATATCGCATTTGGTCCTAAATCGACTCTTGACTACCCAATACTTTTTGTCGATCTGGGTTTGCCTCTTTGTGTGTGTCTGTGTTATCCTCCCTTGATCTTTGCAGGTTCATTTGCTCGCTAAAATCGATGTTTTGGCCTCCTTGAATGGTTTGTGGTTATAATCCCTAGTTTGGTTTTCGATTCCAAGTCTAAAATTAGGCATTTATCTGGGTTTGCCTTGTTCGTGCGTCTCTGTTTTTTCCTCCATGAATGGCATTTGCAGGTTACTGTGACGCTTGAATATCTGTTTTCTCCCCCTTGAATCGTCTTGTGGTCGTAATACCTGGTTTGGTTTTTTTCGATTTCCATTATGGTCATGGGCATAACAAATGGGTTTAACTTGTTCGTATGTGTCTGTGTTAGCCTCCGTTGAAAGTTTAACGTCATGTGATGCCTACACTCTGATTTTACCACCTCTTTTGGTTTTTGTACAATTCCTCTGATGGTTTGATGTAAGAATGGGACGCCTGTAGCCTAAAAATCAAAATTTGGGGTTGGTTTTGTGCATCCCTTTGACTCCCTAGGGTCGTTGGCTCTGCATTTTAGTTATTGTGATGCCTAAAAATCAGATATTGATGTAAGTTTGAGCAGTTTTGTAACTTGTGGTTTGTTGCTTCATCTGTGAGCCCACTCCCGTTTGTTTATGTGATGCCTAAATTCATGTTGTTATTTCTTTTTGCATCCGTTTTACTCCCTGTAAAGCTGGCTGTTCATTTGTGTTTATGTGATGCCCTAAACCCGATTAGGCCCCCCATTAACGTTTTTGTAAATTGCAAACCATTGGCGATGATGTGTACATAAAATAAGATTGTTGTATTTTAGTCTGACTGATGAGTCGTTTACCCGATACATGTTGTCAGTTGCCGGTGTAGATTATTGGAATTAATGGCCATTACTTTGTCTTGTCTTGGCCATTAAAGTACCCTACTATTCTCAAAAAAAAAAACAAAAAACAAAAAACAAAAAAAAAAAGTACCTACAGTTGAACTTCCTTTTCCTATGCCAGGGTAGCCGATTCTGTATCGGGTTTATGACATGTCTCAGATTATATGATGCACTCAATTTATACTGAGCCAATTCATTACCCATCGTACCGGACTATTTTAAACATTTTTCTATTTGTTTTGGTTATCGATTTCCTAAGGAGATGCCGCGCAAAACGTCGGGGGATCATTACTTTTGGGACGCCGCAAAAGAAACAAAATTCCTAATTCAACTATCCGAGTACGTGGAATGCAATGGCGGTAAACATCCCCCCAAAGCAACTCTAGAATTTGGGCCGCCCAGTTTAATGCTGAGTTCGGCGGGGTACAGGCACACGCAAAGACATTGTATCAAAAGAAAGAGAGAATGAAGAAAATATATAACGGCTGGAAGGCTTTGCAAACCCGAACTGGACTAGGATACGATCCGACGACGGATCGTGTAGTTTGCTCTGACGAAGCGTGGCATAGCTTTATAGGGGTAACTGCGTAGCTCAATATTAGGCCCTATGTTATAAAATCTTTTAAGCATCGTTTGTACTTATAATATTTTTAAAATCTCATGTGCAGCGTTTAAGGAGTGCAACCATCTACGCTACGAGGGCTTGCGTAACAAGGAGCTGTATATTAAAATCTTCGAGAAACAGCACGCTGCCGGTGCCTCGGGGTATGGATCAGTAAGCATGCCAGGTGATAGTACTTCATACGGCGACGTTGAAGCTTCAATGGAAGACTATGGAAACCATGTGGGATTAGAAGACGATGTAACGCCAACGCCGGGTGTCCGTCATTTAACAACGTTAGAGGTGGAGCCGGGGCAGGTCCGTCGCGGTCAAGGGCAAGTTCTGGCAAGAGGAAGCAACGAGAAGAAGCAGATGAGATGACCATATTGGCGATGCAGGAAATAGTAGCGCATCTTCGTAACGAGTCGCAATCTGCCCAAACAAACGAGACCGCAAACCAACCGGATTACATGTTCATGTGTATGAACATTATGACAGAGATGGGCGTTCCACCTAATCACCCGGTGTCGTATGTGGCACTACCTCGACGCTCATCCACGCCTCCAACGTACGTTCCATCGGCTGCCCGAGGTCGATAGGCGGGAAATTATTGCATCCGTTGTTCAATCCCCGGGGCCCCCCACCGAATGATTTTGCGTTAGTTTCCTAACGGTTTTTATTTTCCACGTTTTTTCATATTGTGGACATTTTTAACTTATTAATTGTGATTGTGTTACAATTTATGTAGTGATTTATTTCGTGTTTGTAAATGTAGATGACAATCTGTGATATCGTGTATTTATGATTTTCACTATCTAATATTTGCAATTGCACTGCTAACCTTATGTAATGGTGCCCGTTAAAAAATGTAAATGTCATTCACCGTGGACCTAACCTTATGCGATGACATGATGCATACATGGGAAGTGATATTTTTGGGGTTCGCTAACAATTATCGTTTACCATGGAACAGGCGAATTTTTTCTAGCAGCGATATCGGATTCGAACCAAAATGGACGACGCTAATCTCGCACCCGAGGACGACCAAAATGATACGTACTATGATAATGTGGCTAGCAATCGTACTAATTATAACCATAAACGTAACCGTAACCGTGTTCTGGCTTCGGCAGTGGTCGCGGTGGCCGCCCACCGATTAAACAGACGCAGACAGCCACAACCAATGCATAACTCAACACTAACTGGGCGCATGCGAGTTGAAGAGTTGTTAAATGGGCATGAAGAAATAATACAAGGAATGATAAGTATGAAGGCTGAGACGTTCAGATCGTTAAGTAACCTGTTAGCTTGTCGGGAGTTATTGAAGCCAACTCGCTACATGAATGTGAACGAGCAGTTGTTTATATTTTTGTCGATTTGTGCACGCGGCGAAACTAACAGGCACATTTCATATTTGTTCCAGCACTCCGTCGAAACAACTTCACGCTGGTTCTATAAAGTGTTGCAGGTTATTTGCTCGCTAAAAGATGAATTCATAAGACCCGCCGACTACACATCGATCCAAAATTTGATTATGGAGAATCCGGATAAATATCGGCCATGGTTTGATGTAAGTGTTCTATGTTATATTATTAAATAGCATACCAAAATTAAGTAAGAAAAAACCCCCAAAGTTTTATTGTTAATGCTGGTACACGTATTAAATACGTTACCAACGTTTTCGATGCAGGGTTGTGTAGGCGCTATAGATGGTACGCACATCCCATGTACCCTCGTCGTGAGAATGCTGACGCTTGGATAAATCGCAAGGGATATCACTCGCAGAATGTATTGACAGCATGTTCCTTTGATATGAAATTCACTATATATTGGCGGGATATGAGGGATCTTGTCATGATTCGAGAATGCTGGATGAGGCGATAGCATTTCATGGATTCCCGTTACTTCCACCAGGTAAACAGAAAATAAAGTAAAATAATATTTTATATTATTATGTAACAAGGGAGTTAATTGTTTTAATATTATGAGATTATTATTGCAGGCAAATATACTTGGTAGATTCAGGATACGCAAATAAGGCTTGTTTCCTGAGCCCATATCGACGCGAGACGTATCATATACCGGAATTTCGAAGACGTCGTGACGGGCTAGGCAACCGCCGTGAAGTGTTTAACTATACACACTCATCGCTACGGAACTGTATCGAGCGCACATTCGGTGTCTGGAAGGCACGGTTTAAAATACTGAAAGGCATAAACAACTATCCAATGGACAAGCAGAAAATGATCCCCGTCGCTTGTGCAGTTGTCCATAATTTCATAAGGATGGTGCAGGTTGGGGATCCTACTCTTGAGCAGTATGTAGCAGATTCTGAGCCTGTACGGGAAAATATCGATGTTAACGCGGATTACGTGTTTAACGATGGGATCGATGGAACTGGGCCTAGTACAGGATCACACCAATTTGACCCGAGTAGGGAAGCAATGAATGGGATAAGAGAACCACATAGCAAATGAGATGTGGGAAAGATATCAAGTATCACCATGGTATAGGCAAATGTGAACGAATATTGTTTATATCTAATTGGAGCAGATAATGATTGTAATTATTGATTTGTATTTTGTTTATGTTAACGACCACAGACGAACTGTTTTCACTTTTGTTTTTATTTGTTGTAAGACTTAATTAATGACAATTACAAAATTTTATTTCAAGTTGTATGCTTACTATTACATGTTAAAAATCTATTCTCTGGGTTTTTTTAAGGCGTATGGGTCATGAGTTTGAGTTGAAACTTCAAAGTTCAACCCGATAAATTTTTGTGAATTTTAGAAAACTATAAATTATTTTTGGGAATAACATTTTAAAAAAAAGTGTGGAAATTATGAGGTAAGTTTGTGAATCAAACAAGCCCTAAAAACTACAACAGAATGTTAAATACGAAAAAAAAATTTGTTAATATCATTTTTTTACCATCCAAACAGGGCCCTTGTTTGTTTTAAACTTTTATCTCAAACTTTTTTACATCCAAACACTCAATTCAAACTAAACTTTTTAACTCATACTTTTGTTCCCAAACACAAAAGTTCATTCTCAACTTAACTAACTCAAACTCAACTTCAAAATATCAATTCAAACTTGCGATCGAAACGAATTCTAAATCTTTAGATACTGTCATCGAAATAATACACAAGATTCCATGTGTACTTATTACTTGCAAACAAGTATAACAAAAAAATGTGTTTTTTGGATGTACGCAATTATGAAAGAGGATAGGACTCTGCTACAACTGTTATACTTTTTTTTTTTTTTTTTTTTTTTGGGTCTCTGTACTTTGGAGTTCGTTGACCTTTCCATAGATTATGAACACCTTTTATAGTTCAACAAAGGTGACGCATTGGTGATGATTACCTACACTACAACAATTTCATAATTAATTTTCAATTAAAAAATTAGTTGGGATGCGCCATAAAATTAAAATCTCAAGCATTTTTTTGCCCAAAAAAAAAAAAAAACTCAACCAATAGATCTGTGGTGAAAGTAGGAAAGGATGTTAACTAATCAACGGCCACCTAAAGATCAATTTCAACTAACCGCTCAAATAACTTATATTTAGTCATTCAACGATTGATAATAGATATACAGTATATCTCCCCAAAAATATATATATATATATTACACAATATCAGAAAACTAATAAATGAAAATCTTTCAATACATTTTGAGTAAAGTTTGAAATTAAAATAAAAATTAGAACAGAAAAAGACAAAAAAAGGTAATAATTTTCTTTTTGTTGGAAAACCCTAATAGGAGCTACTTTTACCTAGGGGATGCAGTAACCCCTAGCTAGGCTTAGGTAGCTCTGTCGACGCTAGTAGTAGTACTATAGCTTCTTGCTTAAGTTATTAATTTGGAGCAAAAAATTGCAAATCCCAAATGTACGAACCTTAGCCATAAATACTCCTTTTTTTTTTTTTTTTTAAATTTAAATATACGATAAGATTAATCACGTGAGATACGGTATTTGAAACATATTTAATTCATCAACAGCCCGGGCTAACCAATTTAACTTTGTGTGCCGTAATTAATTGTTTCGAGAATAAGATACAGACAAAACTAGTTATACATATAACTAGAGGGTTTTCTAGCAAGAGAAATTAGTGGACTACTCTTAAAGAAAAGAGTTTTTGTTCAATCCTCTGAGACTATCTTCCGGAAAATTATGGGCTTCTTTTTCTTTTTCATTTTCTTTTTTTATTTTTAAAATTTTTAAAGTTGTTTTTCTTTTTCAGATTTGGATAGTTGATATACTATTTTTTTTCTTTCTTTTTTAATACAATTTCTATGACATGGAAAAGAGATGAGGATATTAGAAAAGTATCAATCTAATCGAGATGTCTCAATACATCTACTGATTTTTATGATCATCATTTATTAAAAAAATACATGTATAATGTAGAATTGGGGCTATAAGATTAAATTTTAATATCTTTATATTAGTTGGTGTTTTGATTGTACTAATATAAAAAATATATATAAATAGATTTAAAAAAATATATATGTTGGGGCTCAGCTTACATTGGCTCCATGCCTAGCATCTCAATAAAATATCAAATTCATGCGTCAAAACAAAAGGTTTTACATTTTGGTAGGAAAAATTACTCTCCAATACAATACTAGTGTCATTTTCGAATTATTTAAATACTAAATACTTTGATGAAATTCAATGCTTAATAATGTTGACAACGAATAGATATAATATCTATTATTATAACTAATATTATGTCTTTGAGCACAAAGTAAGATAACATATCAAATCTATGTTTTTTTATACTTTTATAACCAATTATTAGCATTATTATTGACATTTACAGTGAAAATGGTCTTACACATAAATTATTAAATTATCAATATTCACAATTGAGTCATGTTTTTTTTTTCTTAGAGAAACTTTAGAAGAAAATATAAGAATTTCTTTAAAAGTATTTTTATTTTTAAACCGGGTTCTATATTATTTATTGATTAAAACAAGATGCGTTACATGGTGGTTTATATTTCGTCATTCAACTATTGATATTAGATATATAATATATCTCCCTAAAAAAAATTTATTACATAAGATCAGAAAACTAATAAATGAAAATCTTTTAATACATTTTGAGTAAAATTTTGAAATAAAAAAAAATTAAGAACAGAAAAAAAAAAGGTAATAAATTTTTTTTTTTTTTGAAAAACCCCAATAGGAGCTACTTTTACCTAGGGGAGGTAGTAACCCCCTAGCTAGGCTTAGCTGGCTCCGTCGACGCTAGTAGTAGTACTATAGCTTGTTCCTTAAGTTATTAATTTGGAGCAAAAAATTGTAAATTCCAAAATGGCATTGCAAATCCCAAAATGCACGAACCAAAGCCATACATACACCTATTTTTTAATTTATTATTATTATTATTATTATTTTTATTTTTTTGCATATATCGAGTTGATACGATAAGAATAATCACGTGAGATACGGTATTTGAAATATATTTAATTAATTAACCGCCCGGGCTACCCAATCTAACATTGGGTGCCGGTAATTAATTGTTTTAAAAATAAGATATAGACAAAAACTAGTTATACATATACATATACATATACATATATATATATGTATATCACAAGAACATTTCCTATACCAATCTATCCACTACAAATATTAGAGCGTCTTTTAGGGATGGAGCTATCTAGAAACAATCCTTGTCAGAGGCATATAATTAAAATCAAAATTTCAATGAAAAATAAATAGTTAACGGTATTAAAATGGGCTGTACAGATTTATTGGACATATCTGGACTTCTTGGCCATAGGTTTCATACCTAGTTTCTGTTCTATTGCTTTGTCATGAAATTATCTTTTCATTTTTAGCTTTGCATTTTGCTGACCTTCACGATAATTATGTATTCTTTTTTCATTTTAGTTTTTCTTCCAAGGTAGATTTGACTAGAGTTTTTGCTCAATCCACTGAGACTATCTTCCAGAAAATTGTGGGCATTATAGCTTAGTTTTCTTTCCCAGATTTGGATCGTTGATGTATTATTTTTTCTTTTCTTTAATACAATTTCTATGACATGGAAAAGGGATGAGGATACTAAAGAAGTACTTATCTAGTCGGAATATCTTGATACATCTACTGATTTTAATATCATCATTTATTAACAAAAAAATACATGTGTATGTAGAATTGGGGCTATAAGATTAAATTTTAATATCTTTATATTAGTTGGGTGTTTTGATTGTACTAATATAAAAACAATATATAAACAGGGTTTTTTTTTATTAAAATTATATTGGGTCTCAGCATACACTGGCTCCATGCCTAGCGTCTTAAATACAACATCAAATTCATGCGTCAAAACAAAATTTTTACATTTTGATAGGAAAAATCACTCTCCAATACAATACTAGTGTCATTTTCAATTTATTTAAATACTAAATATTTATGAAACTCAACGCTTAATAATGTTGACAAAGAATAAATATAAATCTATTATTATAGCTAATATTATGTCTTTGAGCACAAAGTAAGATAACATATCAAATATATGTTTCTTTTTTTTATACTTCTTTTAACCAAATTTTAGGGTTGTTATTGACATTTGCAGTGAAAGTGATCTTACACATAAATTATCGAATTATCAATATTCACGATTGAGTCATGTCCTTTTTTTTTTTTTTTCCCCGAAGAATCTTAGAAGAAAATATTAGTTTTCTTTAAAAGTATTTTTATTTTTTAAAACCGGGTCCTATGTCATTTATCGATGAAAACAAGATACGTTACATATTGGTTTATTTTATCAGAATTAAAATACTGATATTTCTGTCCTCGAAATAATGAAGACTAGTGGGCTTAATATTGACCTAGTAATCTGCTTTGTGAGGGATATATATATATATATATATATATATCTATATAGGTCGGGGGTATTCAACTCCTAAAGATTATCTGGACATTTCATTCTCTATTCCTATCATCTATAATTTTTTTATAGCAAAAAGAAAAAAAAAAAAAAAACTAATGGACACCACCAAAAAAAAAAAAAACCTTTGATCTTTTTAATTTCTTTATTGGAATAATTTAGAACTTTTTTAATTTTAAGTAATAAGTACAATTGAAAGATGTTGTCCCACTTTAATTATGAGTGTGACGTCCCGGCTCTACACGGAACGGACAATATCCCATTTATCGGATTTTGTAGAATAAAGTATACATTATAAAACACTTAAACTGGATCTGAAACTTTACAGGGGTGTTTGGTGTGTAAGTTTGAGTTAAGATTTGTAAGTTTAAATAATAAATTTTTTTTGAATTTTTTTGAATTTTCATAAAAAACAAACAACTTTTTAGGAAAAAAGACAAAAAACATGATGAAAAAAGTACAGTTTAATTTAAACTAAACTCATGACTAAACAAGGCATACATTTATTTAAACTGGGACCATGTGCAAAAGCGTACGTTCATAAGCTGTCTTGGTTCTTTCTCCGTCAAATTATTAACAATGAAAGAGCATTTTTATAAAACTATTAAAGAACCGTTTGAGTGGAAAGTTGTTGGCAGAATTTTAGAGATATTTTAATTAGAATTAAGTTAAATTTAAATAAATAAATATATAATTAAAAAAAGAATAAAATTATGGTAGATATTTATTGAGAGTTTCTACCGATACAGTTATTTTTTAAATCATAGATATGGAATCGTGTGGTTTATATATCGAGGGTGCACATGATGAACTGTAGGCACCACCCATATTATAACAAAGTAAGTGAAAAAAAAAAAAAAAAAAAAAAGGAAGCTGAAGAAGATCGTGAACGGGAAGAGAGAGAGGGAGGGGGGTGGGGGTTCTCGTCCGGGGGAGGGGGGAGCCGGGCGGGCTGGGGGCAGGGAGGCCGGCCAGAAAAGAGAGAGGGGGGTGGGGGGGGGTTTCCCGTTGGGGGGGGGGGGTGGTGGGCGCCGGGCGGGAAGAGAGAGAGGGGAGGAGGGGAGGGGCTGGGGTGGGGGGGGGGGGGGGGGGGGGGGGGGGCGCCGGCCGGCTGGGGGCAGTGGGCCGGTCAGGAAGAGAGAGAAAGAGAGGGTGGCCGGGGATGGGGGTGGGGGCCCGGCTGGGGGCTGTGGTCGTCGGCGATGGAAAAGATAAGGGTGAGAAAGTTTATATGAGGTAAGGTATATGGTAACTATGGTACACCTATCGGTAGTTATTATGGGAGAAACTCTACCACAACCTCTCCTTAAAAATAAAAAAAAATGTTGGAATAAAAAGAGAAAATTTAAAATATGTTTGGAAAAAGAATATTAATATGGATCTTGTTGGATTCATATCAAAATAGTATTTAATTAAAAAAAAATCATCTCATGAAATAATCAAGTTATAGGGTCCGTTTGGTGAATGAGTTGAATCTGAGTTGAGATGAATTTTTAAGTTTGAGTTGAGTTGACTTTTTAAAAGTAATTATAAACTCTGTTGACTTTTCAGAAAAAGATAAAAATTGAGATGAAAAAATACAGTTTAGTTTGAGTTAAACTTTGTTACCAAACAAAGCCATAGACTTTTAAGTTTAAGTTTATTGTAGATATCTGCAAAAGTTTCATTGGAAACCCGAAACACCCCTGAACGGCAAAACACTATCTCCCAATTACATCCCCCAAACACCTTCTAAATTACCGTGTCGATGATAAATTTAACATTTGAATTAAAAAAGTACTCTATAATAAAGTGTTATACATATATTTGACATCAAATTTATCATATGCTAACTTTTGGGATAAATTTACTAAAAAGAATAACATAGGTCAAATTTAACATTTAATTTTTATTGATTGGTATTTTCACATTTTTAACTTTCGAAAAAAAAGGTTATCTTCACATTTTCATGTAATCATTATAATATTTTTATTTTAAGTTATTTAAATTTTAAAAGTTCATTTCCTAAATTCCAAAGCCTATCAATGATGATAAAAAGTAGATATAGCATCAGTAATAGAAGCATAACATAAGATATTATTATTTTCATACTTTTTATAACAAATATGACATTGACATAGACAAATATAACATTGACAAAGTAATTACATGTTGAAGCATAAGTAAAATAATGGTAACACTATTTTCCTATCTACAACGTACAAATATATATATATATATATATATATATATATATATCCACCAGATTTGAGCGGCAAAGTGTGAGAATTAAGCCTATGTTTGATAGAGTGAAAAAGGGATGGTAGGGAAGTTGGAGGAGGGATTTTGACGAGGAAAATGAAATTTTAGGTTATTTAGTATAGAGGAAATTGGGAAAGAGTGAAGTTATAAATTCATGAACCTGCTATTTCTAATCCTTCCGACTTTGTAATAAAAATGAATGAAAATTTTTGACAAAAATTGATATGAAAAATAAATATTTTGATATAAATCTCTATTTATTTTTAATGATATAATTATAAAATACATTACATTTATTAGACTATTTTCTTTCTCTTCTATCAAATAACGTGAATAAAATCTTCTTCCTTTGCTTGCTTAGGCATTTTATTTTTCATTCCGTTCTATTTTTCATTCCTCTTATTTAAACATAGTATTAGACAAAAGCAATATGAAATTTTCTCTTAAGAATTAACCTTCCAGAATATTACTGATATTTACTAACAAAAAGTATGTTGTTTCGGCAACATTGAAAGTTTGATCTCCCAACGAGCAAAAGAATATCTTGAGTCCTGAATCTTTTTCCATGATACATAAATATATGAAGAATATAAATATAGGGGGGAAAAAAAATTTGATCGAATCCAGCATAAATCTACAATGAAAAATATTGTCCGGAGCTTTTTTGTTCTTTTGAAGAAAAGAAAAAAAAAAAGTTTCTTTTAAAACGGTGATAGAGGAAAAGTAAATGAATGATATGAAAACAAAAAGAGTATATGATGTTTGGATATATATTAGAAAAATTCATTTGAAAATTAATTATTTTAACAAATCTTATAAAATCTTATAGGGTATGGATATATATTCGTTTCTCTCTTTATCATTAAGACGTTGAAAAAAGAATTGTTTTAATTGGAAATAAAATGAAATATTTATGAAATATTAACACTTGAAACATAATAGAGAAATTTTGTAATTCGAAAATATTATTTTGCAATATAGGTTTGAAATAGAAATGAGAACAGGGTTGATTATGTGAAAGTTACAGACGGATAAAGAATTTGACTTGCATCTTAAAATGTTAACCTATTAAGTGGAGTGACTCAATGTCCTTATATGTATGTTATTGTTATTATATATTTTCGATGTAGGATTTTGATTTCTTTTTATCCTTTATAGATTTTATGAAAAGGACAATCTTTTTTCATCTAATTTGTGAAATGAGATGAACCAAACTTACGAGACAAACAACATTTTTATCTCATTTAGAAAATAAAATGAGACAAACATATGAAACAAATATGTCCTTAAAAAAGGATATTATATTTGCATTTAGTTTGCTGGTTGGAGATGAAATTTTTAAATTAGAGTTGGCTGACTTTTTAAAAACTAGTTATAATTTTTGTTAATTTTTCAGAAAAAAAGCAAAATTGAGATGAAAAGATATAATTTAATTAGATTTAAACTAAAAACTCTAAGCTCGTAACTTAACATTGATTAGATATAATTTCAAAGTTCTACCTATTTTTGGCTGAAGTTTCAAAAATTTACTCGGTTTGCGGGTAGAATTGAAAAGTAAGGTAGATATTATGTTCACCTAAAAAATAAAAAATAAAAAGCCTGTTTTGCTAAAAATATTAAAGAAACCAACTAATCATCTTTCTTATATGTACTAGTTTAAGAAGTGCCGTAGGCACTTCTATACTTTGTAGTTTTATTTTATTTTATTTTTTTAAAAATGAAAGCAAGTAACATATTATGCATTTTCTTGAGATTCTATAGTTAAAAAATAAATAAATAATTAATTGCCCGTATCCTATTTCATAAAAATATATATATATATATATATATATATCTCATATCCTTTTACAAATTCCACTCTCAGTTTTAGAATAAGCAAAAAATAAAAATAAAAATAATAAAAAAAGGCAACCCAGAAACAGAACAAATGTTCTGTGTATATGTGATCTTAATGATGATAAAACAAGCAATGTAATGACCAAGTCACGGCGTTGCATGGCCATGAGAATCCCCAAATTATATGTTGTGTTCGTTAAAACCTACAAGCATGATGATTGAATGATTTAAAAGAAGATCATGACAATCATAATCACATGTTACAAAACTGTACTCTCAAATAACATTCCAAAATTACTATAATAACCATGTCATTATTAATCGTATTATTGATTTAGATTCATATTACAAGTAATGTAGTGACAATATATGAACATAATGATCAGGTCAATAATGATGAGATTGTGTTTAGATGTACAAGATACAATAATACAATTTGCATGATGAGCCAATTCTACAAGTCACCATTTCAAAAACAAAAGTAAATCATTTGAACACAACACACCCTTGATTGACTCTAAGAAAATATATAAATAAAAACTCAGGTAGAAAACCATAAAGCCTTAGTCATTACGCAAAGGACCCAATTCTTACATAACAGTCAAATACGTTGACTCAAATATAATCACCAATACCAAATGATTGAGTCTATATTTTAGAATCAAATGGAAAATATCGGATGGAATCTTAGAGACTCAATCAATTTGAAAATGACTCAATCTTTAAATACCAGTCAAATCTCTTGATCCAAATATAATCACGAGTATCAAGTGACCCAAATCTATTTTTTCATAAGCAAATGGAAATGAAAGTATAAATGTTGTCAATATTGTCAGAACCGAACCTCTACAAAAACATCTTTTTTAAAAAAAAATTGGATAGAAGGATAGAATCAAAATTTTGGAAAAGAGTCCATTAACATCTTCTAAATTATCTTCGAATCTATTACTCTAAACCAAGTAACAATTTCAATCAAAATTTTGGTAAGGAGTCCATAAACACTCAGTCAATATAACAATGACCATTATCAATTAAATCACTTGATACAATATATCTATGAAACTATCAAATCCCTAGAAAAAATTATCAATGGACCTAGTCTATTAATTTATGAACGAAAACAATGACCGAAACCTTAAAAAAAAAAAAAAAAAAAAAAAAAAAAAGGGACACAAACCATAGAGATGTGTTTTGTATGAAAATGATAAAAGGATAGAATCATGGAATTTTCCTTAAAAAAAAAAAAAACGAATCACAACATCAAAATTACCATATAGATGTTATCAATATGACAATGACCCCAGCCTTACATACTTGTTGATTTCCATTACCACGAGATATGAAGCACGGTTGGATGTTGAACCGAGACACTCATATCGCCATGGTGTGGGGGACGCCGACCCAACTTCAATGGGGTTTTCAACATTTTTGGGTGACTCATGTGCTGGGGTTTTCTTACCAATTGTTGATGATGGTTTGTTTGCCATGTCGGAGAAGAGGAGGAAGAGGAACAACGATAGGGTTTTAGAGGAGTCGTCAAGAATGGAGAGGGAAAAGGGGATAGAAGGATGAGTCTTTTGGTGGTATGATTTGTATTTTGTGTTGAATTGTAAGCATAAATCCCACTGATTTGGGGATTTTCAAATTTTGAAGATCATAAATGGTACCTAGAAATTAGGAGCTAATTAGATTTCATTTTCCCACCAGTTTTGAGTGAGGAGTAATTTTGTCGATATATATAAGCAATTATAAGTTTTGTTTATTATTGTAAATAAGTTGATTTGTAGACATATTTGAAGAATATAGTTCCAAATAAGCCATATAAGTAAATAGTCCTTTTTATAACTTGTTCTTTTTTGGTCAGATAGTAAACTAGTAGATATTATACATTTTGAAATTATTGAAATTTTGGTAATCATAAAATTCTGTCTCTTTTAACTCTCCCATAATATTAGAACAGTCATAAGCTTCCACGAGAAAAACCTAATAATCACTATTGAAATAGCTGAACCAACTACTCAAATGCATGCCATTTGCATTCCAACTTTCCCCCAAAATACATTCTAGGGGTGGCAATACGGGTCGCGACACGACGACACAACTCGAAAACGACACGAATTTCGTGGGTTCGGGTTAAGAAAAATAGGTGGCGGGTCGTATTCGGGTTGGGAAAATTTGACACGAAAATTTCGTGGGTCGTGTTCGGGTTGGAATAGTTTTTTTCGTATCAATTTCGTATCAGTTTCGTGTCAGTTTCGGGTCAAGTTCGGGTAAAATTCGTGTCAAGTTCGTGTCAATATTTCGTGTCAATTTCGGATCAATTTCGGGTCACTATTTCGTGTCAATTTTAGGTCAATTTTCGTTTCGCGTGTCAATTTCGAGTCAATTTCGGGTCAATTTCGTGTCAATTTCGTGTCGCGGGTCAAGTTCGTGTCGCGGGTCCAGTTCGTGTCGTGTCGTGTCAAGCCATTACAGTTTCGTGTCGTGTTCGTGTCGCGGTTTCGTGTCGTTTTCGTGTCGCGGGTCGTGTTCAGGTTGGGGAAGAAAAAATTCAACATGGCTCAAACACGACACGAATCCGACACGTGACACAAATTGCCACCCCTAATACATTCCATACAACACCATACTCAAAATTCTAATCCAAATCCTACCTTGGTAAGTGTCAATTTTGTAGATAACAAATCCACACGGTCAAGCAGTTTTCATCCTTCGAGTACATGCCAAAAATATACTTTGGCAAGTGTTAATTTTATAGACAACAATACAACACGATCAAGCAATTTTGACATTCGAACCACCACTTTATCATACGTCTATATCCTTTATCTATATATATATATATATAGATTGAAATCTTCTGTTTAATTTTTGGTGGCTCAAATAGTTCTAACAAATAATATTACTCCACGTGATTTTAAAAATTTGAAATACTAAGGCTTGAATCATAAATTAAAATTAAAATTTTGTATTTTTCTGAAAAGTCAACATTTGTTTCACTATTATTTATAGTTACTATTGCAGTTTTGTAACTTAAATTTTAAAAGCTTATAACTTTGCATATATACAAGTCTAAATGAGATGATTTTTTTTAAATTTACATAGAATTTTGAGACGAACGAAATAAACTCTATATTGATATATATTTTTTTCCGAATATATTTTAAGTTTTTTTTATACTTTTTAACTCTAGCAATTCAAACGCCTCACCAAACTTACTATTTAATTCGAACTCAAATTCTACAATCCAATCCTTAGCACCAAATGCATGCTAAATTTCTTCTCAAAACTCTCGTCCCTTTCATCTTTCCCATATGCCATAACAATAAAAAACCAAAACTTCGCCATTTTCCCAAACGTGAGGGGTCAACTTCAGCTCTGGCATGATTAATACCGCACTGTGCCCCACCTTGAAGCACAAGAAAACCATACTGCAATTTCCAAAATTGGGTCCTTCCGATATATTAAACTCGGGGGAGTGTACTTGTGGTCCTCCCATTGGAATAATATCTGGTTCAGGAAAAAAAAAAAACAAAAAACAAAAAGGACTATATCTGGAAAAATTTTTAGGCCGTCGAATTCAATGTCCACGATCGTAGCGGAAGAGTAGTGATGTGACTAATACTTTCATGTACAAGTGTCCATTAAGCGTTGCAGACAAGAACACATCAATAATTGAGGTGATCATGCAGAAGCAGATTATACTCTACGGTGGGGGAAAAAAGAAAGGTTGTATTTTGCCTCCTAATTAGTTTTGATTTGGATAATTTAAAGTGTGTTTTGATGGAGGCATCTAGATTTTCATATTTCGATAAAAACATTTGGATTATTATTTAAATAGACGTTTAGATGTTAGTATTTAAGGAAAAATATTTGGATGGAAACATTTGAATTTACATTTGTATAATTGTCGAAAATTACCATTCGAAATGAGAAAACTTTTGCATTGATGTTTGGCTGAAAAATCATAATTTACAACTCAATATTATTTGGTGTTCTATAAATTGTATTTAGAAAATAATTAATAATATTAAAAACTATTAAAAATAATTATAGATAGGCAAATATAAGTAAAATAAAAATGATTTTGAAAGATTAAAGAAAAAAATTATAAAAAGTGTTGGGAGAGAGAGCGAGAGAGGAGTGAAATAAATTAAAAAAAAAAATCTGACATGCAGCATCTTGAAACACTGTATAACATGATTTCAAATGAGACATTTTTTGGGATGGGTTTTATTTCATCTTGACCCTATTTCAAAAAGAGAAATCTAAATAACATATTTGAGATGAGAAAAAATCAAGCACATATGTAAATGGACTATCTAGACAGAATATCTCCCATTTGACAAAATAGTTTAAACAAACACACACTTAGTCCATGAATTTGGAAATGTACACTGAAATTATTGGATTCAGGGTCTTTAGTTCAGTTTTACTAAAATTGAAATTTCAAAACAGCTTTGTTTTTACTAGTATTTATTTGGATTTACATTTGAAAAAAAAAACTATATTAAAAAAAAACTCTCATCATCTTAACTAACGTGATCCATCTTATGTTAATTACCATTAGTAACACCCTTATTCATTGAGAGTGTTTTGCTAAATCTTTAAGTGCACGAGAAAAATTGTCAAAATTAAAAGTTTAACGATTAAATTATAAATGGGCAATCATTTTATGAGACATCAGTGCAAAAAAGCCCAGAGAAAAAAAAAATTCAATGACATTACTTGATAAAGGAACCACTTGACCAGTTCCAAAGTGAAGAGAGTAGTTTGTTATCGAAATACTTATTTTGCAATGTTTCATGGAAGAAATATTATTTTGACAAACATTTATTCATAATATTGGAGCAGGGTATTCGTCTGATATTGGAATGTTTGGAGGGAAACTCTGACGTTAGAACTTTGGATTATGAAAAGTTTGTCGTGTGATTTTGTTGTAAAAGTTGGTCTCTCAATACTATCATTGTATAATGTCTTCAACAGACAGAGACAAAAAAAAAAGAGAAGAGATAAAATAGCTACGTAACACCAAAAAACAAATTGATCAAAAATGGTCCTAACATAGTGACGTGTTTCTTCCCTTAAGACACAGAGAGAGAGTACTATACATGATTTAGAAAGAGATTTTTTTTTAAAATTTTTTTAAACACAGGTGTGTCAGAGTAGGTACAACAGACGACCTGAGGTTTTTTCAAACACTTTTTTTATACAGATGTCCCTTAAACTTTGTGATTTTGGCAATTTAGTCCTTAAACTAAATTTCTTGGTAATTGACTCCGTGAATTAACAAATCCCTTGCACAGGTGGTGCTATTGAAAACGGCGACAATTTTGTGGACGGTTTTGCTCACATGACGTGCACATGATGAGAGTCTGCTGAGGGTAGTATGGGTCATGCCCTCTTGGATCCTGTTTCCACGCCTTCTCCTTCTCCGTCACACCCTCTCTCTTGCCCACCAAGAGAACTCCAGAAAGTGAAACTTCCAAAAATATCACCCAAAATCTTCAACTAAAAGATCAAGACAACCGAAGCCAGAGCAAGAACCTTTTATACTATCTTGAAATCCATTGAGAGAATGGTTTAATGAAGGGGAAAAAAAAAATTAATGAAGAAGATGAAATTACCAATGCCATACAACAAGTTTTTTTTTTTTTTTTTTTTTTAGGTTAAATCAATGATCAGAGTTAGAAAAAATGAAAAATTTATAATAAAAAAACCAACTTGTCCAAGCAAATTCCAACCTTGCCCCTGATAAATGGAACACATGAACGGCACCTGATCATTCCGTCCATGTTTTTTAACGGTGTAATCAATCAGAGTAACTGTGTAAGATTTATAAGTTTAGGAAATTAATTGCTAAAAAATTTAGTTCAAGGACTAAATTATCAAATTTAAAAAGTTCAGGACATTCATACAAAAAAGTAATTTTCAAAACTACAGCAACACAAACGATAAATAGCTGAAAGAACCTCTAATGAGGCAAACGACAAAGCAAGAGGACTCTTCTTCCTATATGTATCTCTAATTATTAGGCTCCTAAATTAATGTTTATTTACGTCTTGTATATCTGTAATTCACATAGTAAATTTATTGTTTATAACTTAATCAATTTTCTATTTACTAATAATTTAATTATAAATATTTTAAAATATTATTTAATTAGTTTAAATATTTTCATGATAATACTATTTGCTAGATTTTCTTTTCTTCTTTAGAACATTTTAGACTTCTAACTTTATACATGGGCTGATGTTTTCGATTTCAACTTGAATAAATAGATGTTTATTAGCTAATTATTTGAATATGTAAACTCTTTAAGACTATTTATAAGTATTAAAATAAATATTAGTTCTATAGCTCAAAAAATGGTTCCGTGCATATTAAATCATAATATCGCACCTAAGTTCACCAAAAAATGTAGAATTCAAATTTCTCATTCACAAGTTAAAAAAACAAAAAACATGAATGGGATTAAAGGCTGACCTTCTCCTAGTTCTAATTTAATCCAACTATCCGATCCGATAATTCCTTCCAAAAAGCCGAAACAGGGTTAAACGACATTTTTTCCTTCCTTCCCATCATTCCTCTTAAAGGAATGGGAAAAGCGCCGACAAAGCTTAAAAAATTATACTTTTATTTGTCTCAAACTGTACCGGTATGGAGCCGACGTTGGTCGAGCATAGTGTATAGAAAGCCTAGAGGCTTGTAGGTGTCACCAAAAAATAATAAAAATCATAATTCACATTTGTAATATTTAATATTAAACTATATTAAGATTTTGCCGACAAATTCCAAAACGAGGACCACTTGTACATTACGCCGAGTAATGCACAGCGAAAACCAACCAAATTTGGTAAGACATGGATTTGGTGCACGTTACGATCACGTGTTGTGCATGCTTTGGAGGAGTGTTGCCATCTGAAGTTGACCTGGCCTCCATATGCATTTGGGAAATGGCCAAAGTTTTTGGTTTTTTATTATTTAGGAGACCCTAATTTTGGAATGTGTATATATATATATATATATATATATATTTTTTTTTTTTCATTTAATGGTAAACACCCAACACCTTTATATATATATATATATATATTAATCAAGTCTTTGAATCTTGAATTTACTAGATTTAAAATCTTGGTGCTAAAGTTATTGTAGAATTTGAGTTTAAATTGATCGTGTATTTATCGAGGCGTTTAAATTGTTTGAGTTAAAAAATGTAAAAAACTTAAAATGTGTTCGGAAAAAAAATTAATATGAAGTTTGTTTCGTTCGTCTCGAATTCTATGTAATTTTTTTAAAAAAATCATCTCATTTAAACTTGTCTATGTAAAATTATGAATTTTTAAAATTTAATTTTAAAATTGTATAAATAATAAAGTTAAAAAATAAAAAATAAAAATTAGGTTGTAATTTTAAAATTTGAATTATCAATCCAAACAGATTAAAAGTGAATGTAAAGCACGTAAAAAATTATTATTATTATTATTATTTTCCCTTTTTGTGCAGTATATTGTAAAGCATTTATACTTTGTGTGGCTGGTAGTTTCCTGCACATAGATAAGACGACCAACAGACAAATGTGTGGGGGAATGATTGAGGTTTTCAAAAGAGGAAATCATTGAAAATTTGGAAAGATTTGACTTCTGACGTTAGAATTATGGAATCATGGAATTTTCTTTTAAAAAAAAAAAAAAAGCGAATCACAACATTAAAATGACTATATAGACGTTATTAATATGACAATTACCCAAATCTTACATACTTGTTGATTTCCATTAGCATGAAATGATGAAGCACGGTTGGATGTTGAACCGAGACATCCATATCGCCTTGATGTGGGGGACGCTAACCCAACTTCAAGGGGATTTTAGACATTTTTGGGCGACTCGAGTGTTGTCTTACCAATTGTTGATGATGGTTTGTTCACCATGCCGGAGAAGAGGAGGAAGAGGAACGATGGTAGGGTTTTAGAAGAGTCGTCAAGAATGGAGAGGAAAAGGGGATAGGAGGATGAGTTTTTTGGTGGTATGGTTTGTATTTTGTGTTGAATGGTAAGTGTAAATTCCACTGATTTGGGGATTTTCAAATTTTGAAGATCATAAATGGTGCCTAGAAATTAGGAGCTAATTAGATTTTCATTTTCCCACTAGTTTTGAGTAAGGGGTAATTTTATCAATATATTTAAGCAATTATAAGTTTTGTTTATTATTGCAAATGAATTGATTTATGGACATATTTTAAGAGTAATAAGCCATATAAGTAAATAGTCCTTTTTATAACTTGTTCTTTTTAAGTCAGATAGTAAACTAGTATATTGTATACATTTTGAAATTATTGAAATTTTGGTAATCACAAAATTTTGTCTCTTTTAACTCTCACATAATATTAGAACAATCATAAGCTCCCACCAGAAAAACCTAAATAATCACTATCCAAATAGCTGAACCTACTACTCAAATGCATGCCATTTGCATTCCAACTTTCCCCAAAATACATTCTGTTGATGTCGTTTTCTGCTCCGACCACGAAGTACCATTTCTGACCGCAATCGGCGATCTGCCCACCTTCTCGGTTACGGGTCCGGTGGTCGGACGAGTTGCCAAGCAGAAATGTTAGCCGACCATATCCCACGACTTCGCGAGAACGGGCTGCGTACTCGGATCGTGTTGTTCTCAGATCAACGATTGAATCGGTGGTTTCCAGACTTGCCTAGGTCATCCGGGCCCACAGTCCACCTCATCACCGCTGACGCCAACCCTGTCCTGGCACCCATCAGCTACAGGCGCCGCCCACCTACTTCTGCAGAACATCACATCTCCACCCGCCGCCACCTACTCTGACAAAATCTGCCCCTGCAGGCACCGGTGACAATCACCTTTCTGTCCCCTACAATGAGTCAGACCCCACGTGGCGCGCGCTCATTGGGCCAATAGCCCCTGCAGGCCTAAAACCCTAGCCACCCACTGGGTGCCCTAGGTAGCCGACCGGACCGGGTCTCCCCGAGCACCCGAATCCGAGGAGGACGCCTATAAATAGAGGAAAATACACAAATTCAGGTATGGTCATTTTCTGCCTTGCCAAATCTCTGCCTCTCCCTATGCTCATCAGTTTCCTAGCTGACTTAAGCATCGGAGTGCCCGCGGCAGACACCACACCGGTGTCCCCATCATTCCGAGGTGCTTCCATTTTGCAGGTGACCGACGGCGGAGAGACTGGCCTGACCAGACCGGACAACCCCGTTACATTGGGTGTTGCTTGCCGTAGACGTTTTCGGCATCAACATTTTCGGCATGAATGAGATTAAGGGCTGACCTTCTCCTAGTTCCAATTTAATCCAACTATCCGGCCAACCATTCCTTCCAAAAGGCAAGAACAGGGTTAAACGACCTATTTTCCCTTCCTTCCCACCATTCCTCTTAAAGGAATGGGATAAGGGCCGACAAAGCTTAAAAAATAACACTTTTATTTGCCTCATATTGTACCAATATGGAGCTGACGTCGGTCGAGCATAGTGTATCGAAAGCCTAGAGGCTTATAGGGGTCACCAAAAAATAATAAAAATCATAATTCATAATTGTTGTTGATGGCATAATTTGTTCCGACCACAAAATCCTATTTCCAGGGGTAAATCGGTCACGTAGAGGTGATGAAATCGTATCCTCCGCCCGAACCGGATACTGGTGACCCGACGTGATCCGACCAGAAGGTTCTTCCCGGGGAACCAAGTCTCTTGGACTAGATTTTACCACCCTATCGGGGTTTGCCATGTACCCGGGTTAGGTAGCACTACTACAAATTAGGCATTCCACGACGGTATATCAACGACCGTTTTCTTTAAAACCGTCGTGGAAAATTCGAAAAAACACGG
Source organism: Ficus erecta (assembly GCA_008635985.1). Taxonomy (NCBI): domain Eukaryota; kingdom Viridiplantae; phylum Streptophyta; class Magnoliopsida; order Rosales; family Moraceae; genus Ficus; species Ficus erecta. The sequence goes on along the minus strand of BKCH01001455.1, from coordinate 225,705 downwards.
AGCGGAAAAAATTTTCCGAAAACCGTCGTGGAAATGCAGGATACCACGACCGTTTTAAAAGACGGTCGTGGAAACTGGAGCTTCCACGACGGTTTAAGTAAACGGTCGTGGAAGCTCCCATGCTTCCACGACCGTTTACTTAAACGGTCGTGGAAGACCGTGCTTCCACGACCGTTTAAGTAAACGGTCGTGGAAGCCCCCATGCTTCCACGACCGTTTACTTAAACGGTCGTGGAAGACCGTGCTTCCACGACCGTTTAAGTAAACGGTCGTGGAAGCCCCCATGCTTCCACGACCGTTTACTTAAACGGTCGTGGAACGGTCGTGGAAGCATGGGAGCTTCCACGACCGTCTTTAATAAACGGTCGTGGAAACACGTGGAAGCCCTCGTGCTTCCACGACCGTTTAGATAAGACGGTCGTGGAAGCAAGAGGCTTCCACGACCGTTCAAAAAAACGGTCGTGGAATCACTCCTTCCACGACCGTTTGTACAAACGGTCGTGGAAGCCCGGATATCCACGACCGTCTTTAATAAACGGTCGTGGAATCACGGGAGCTTCCACGACCGTTTACTGAAAGACGGTCGTGGATATCCGGGCTTCCACGACCGTTTTTCAGAAACCGTCGTGTAAAAGTCCCGAAAAATTCAAAATGAACGCCGAGAGTTTATTGTTGTCGTCAAAATTTTTACAGCTACAAATCATCCGAATATAAAGTTAGATCCCTCCGAATACAGGCAGGCAGTACACCGTGTGGACGTCCATCGCCATCATCTATATATATCCATCATTATAATTTATCTGTAAGTGATTGACTTGTTATTGTTTTAATATTGATGATTTGTGGATATGATCATTTTATAAATTAAGGTGTTTTTTGCTTTATATATATTTTGGGATCGATTTGGAGTTAAATTGTGCAATGGGTGGACATAAATTAATTGTGTGATCAAGTAATGTTAGATAGCTTAATTATATTATGGATTTAGATCGTTTTGTATTTTAATTATATTTGTTATGTTCTTAATTCGATTTTCAAATGTTGAAAAACCGATTAATGGGCCGTTGTTAATTAGTAATGAAAATTATATATATGCATGTTACATTAAATAGAGTACTCGACCTTGTAATAAATTATTTAATTTAAATTTTTTTATTTAGGATTTGCAAATCATGGATAGGAAATGGATGTGGTTTGATAGATTGTCTAAAGCATATGGAGATGGTGTTGAAGAATTTTTGTCATTTGCCAAAGCTCACATACAAGATGATAAGATTCCGTGTCCGTGTCAAATTTGTGGTAATCATAGATCTCATTCCATTGATGATGTTAGAGGGCATTTGCGCGCTTATGGGATTATTTGTTCTTACCAAACTTGGTATTTACATGGCGAAGCTTTTTTCAATATTAACTCTACATCGACGAGCACTAAAGGTAAAGGTAAAGAGCCTATTGTTGATGAAGACGTTGGTGATAATATGTTCAATATGGTGAATGATTTGGAAGAGAACTTTGTGCACCGTCCGGAGTTATTTGAGGCAATGATTAATGATGCCGAAACGCCCTTGTATGCCGGGTGTACAAAATATACTAAATTAGGGGCATTGGTTAAATTATGGAATATGAAAGCGTCGGGCGGGTGGACGAATTCTAGTTTCACGACTCTTTTAGAATTTCTAAAAGATGTTCTACCGGAGGATAATAAATTGCCACCTAGTATGTACGAGGCGAAGAAGACGTTGAGCAGTTTGGGAATGGAATATGAGAAAATACATGCCTGTCCAAATGATTGCGTCCTTTACCGGAAGGAATATGAAACTTTACATGAATGTCCGGTTTGTAACGAGTCAAGATGGAAGAAGGGCAAGATGCCATCGAATGGTAGAAAAGGAGTGCCGGTTAAGGTGTTATGGTACATTCCACCGGCACCACGTTTGCGTCGTTTATTCCGCAATGCCGAGCATGCTAAAAGTTTGACATGGCACCATGATAAACGTGTTGATGATGGAAAACTTAGGCATCCGGCCGACGCACCTCAATGGAAGACCTTTGACGACAATCATCCAGATTTCAGTGCAGAACCAAGGAATTTACGTCTCGGTTTGTCGACGGACGGAATGAACCCACATGGTAACATGAGTAGTCGGCATAGTACATGGCCAGTCATACTTGTCAACTACAATCTCCCACCAGAATTGTGCATGAAGCGGAAGTTCTTGATGTTGACTTTATTGATCTCAGGCCCACAACAACCAGGGAATGACATTGACGTGTACTTGGCACCATTAATCGATGACCTCAAAAGCTTGTGGGAAGACGGTTTACAAGTTAAAGATTCTCACCGTCAAGATACGTTCAATCTTCGTGCAATGTTGATTTGGTCAATTAATGACTTTCCTGCACTTGGCAACCTCTCTGGTTATCCTGTTAAGAGTTCTATCGGTTGTCCAGTTTGTATGAAGGAAACATCTTCCATCCGGTTGAAGAATGGTAAGAAAACCGTTTACCCTCGGCCACAGGAGATTCTTGCCAACAAATCATCGATACCGCAAACAAAAGAAGGCTTTTGATGGTAAGACCGAAGAAAGATCAGCTCCTCGGATTTTGTCAGGCGAAGCCGTTTATGAGATGGTTAAAGATGTGAAAGTAGTTTTGGGGAAGAGAAAACGTAAGGCTCCGGATGTCGATGGACCTTGGAAGAAGAAGTCAATCTTTTACGAACTTCCATATTGGAAGTCACTCTACATCCGTCATTGCTTAGATGTTATGCATATTGAGAAAAATGTTTGTGAATCGATAGTGGGCACGTTGCTTGACATTCCAAACAAAACTAAAGACGGTGAAAAGGCACGGTTGGATCTTGAAGAGATGAAGATTAGGCCAAATTTGCTCCCCGAGAAAAGATCGAACGGCACATACTTACCTCCGGCAAAGCACACATTATCGAGACAAGAGAAGAGAAAGCTTTGTGAATGGCTTGCGTCCGTGAAAGTGCCAAGTGGGTACTCTTCCAACTTCAAAAGATTGGTGTCGATGAAGGATTTGAGGCTCATTGGAATGAAAACACATGATTGTCATATCTTGATGCAACAATTATTACCTCTTGCATTGCGGGGAGTTTTAACGAAAGATGTGCGATATGCAATTACGAAGTTATGCTCATTTTTCAATTCAATATGCTCGAAGGTAATTGATCCACTGATGCTTGATCCGCTGCAATCGGAATTGGTGATGACATTGTGCATGCTTGAGAAGTATTTCCCACCAGCCTTTTTTGATATCATGATCCACCTAACGGTGCACTTAGTTCGGGAAGTTAAACTATGTGGACCGGTCCATATGAGGTGGATGTATCCTTTCGAAAGGTACATGAAGGTTTTGAAAAGCTATGTGAAGAACCGAAATAGGCCGGAGGGATGTATAGTGGAAAACTACATAGCCGAGGAGTCAGTTGAATTTTGCTCCGAGTATTTGTCAAACGCGGACCCAATAGGGTTGCCAACGAGGGGTCAAGTTACGTCGAAAGGACTATCCGTGGGCGTTCATTCACCAGTAAATAGAGATGAATGGGAAAAGGCTTGTCTGTACGTTTTGCACAATGCTAAGGAAGTGGAGCCTTTTATTGAAGTTCACATGGCGGAATTAAGAGTTGCGAATCCGAGGAAAACCAGATCTGAGAAGTGGATTCAAGATGAGCACAACCGGACATTTCGGGAGTGGCTAAGAAAACATTTGCATATGAAGCCTGGCCTTTCCCAAGACTTAATGAAGCTAGCAAGAGGACCGTCATCGATAGTCACCCGATATACATCGTACTCTGTCAATGGCTACTCCTTCTACACTCGCGATAGAGATGCGAAGCATACCGTCCAAAATAGTGGTGTCAGCCTCCGTGCCGAGTCTATGCACATTTCATCCGCAAAGGACAAGAACCCGGTATACGGTAGCATGAACTACTTTGGGTTCATTGACGATATTTGGGAACTAGATTATTGCGGCTTGCGGATAGCACTTTTTAAATGCAATTGGGCTGACAATAATTTTGTTAAGATTGATAGGGACGGCGTGACGGTTGTGGACTTTAGGCGTTTGGGATACAAAAATGATCCTTTCATTATGGCGTCGCAAGCGGTCCAGGTATTTTACACAACGGATCCCGATAATTTAGATTTATCTTTAGTTGTGCCAATGAAGCAAACAATGCACGGTGACGACCAAGAAACTGTTGAAGATTGCACCGACATTCCATCTTTCACAAGCGGACTGCCACCAGTCGAGGAGATTGATGATTTGGACGATGATACCTCACACTTACTTCGTTTAGATGTCGAGTGGACACGAGTTGAGAAGCCCAAAAAGAAAAACAAAAAATCTTGATAGTTTATTTTTCGTTGTATATAATTCGTGCAGAAGTTGTTATATACAAACTAATATGTTAATTGTGCACATGTACAATATATTAATTATTTATATAAATGCTTACTATACATGTGTGAATTAATAGAATAACCGAAATAATAAAAAAAATTTTTAAAATTTTTTTTTTTTTTTAAAAAAAAATCCATGTACCACGACGGTTTCCATGGAAACCGTCGTGGTACCTACCCAAATAATAAAAAAAAATTTCAAAAAAAGTTTTTTTTTATTTTTTTTTTAAAAAATCCATGTACCACGACGGTTTCCATGGAAACCGTCGTGGTACCTACCGAAATAATAAAAAAAATTTTCAAAAAAATTTTTTTATTTTATTTTTTTTTTAAAAAATCCATGTACCACGACGGTTTCCATGGAAACCGTCGTGGTACCTACAAAAATAATAAAAAAAATTTTCAAGAATTTTTATTTTTTTTAAAAAAAAAATAGAGATACCACGACGGTTTCCATGGAAACCGTCGTGGTATCATGGAAACCACGACGGTTTCCATGGAAACCGTCGTGGTTTCCATGATACCACGACGGTTTCCATGACCGTCGTGGTATCGGGGGAATTTAAATTTCCCCCGAAAAACGTGCGCGCGCATTTTTTTTTGGTCAATTTCTAATTGTTTGTCCTCTTCCATCTCTCTTTTCCATACTTTTTCGGCATTCTCCCCCTTATTTTACATTGGTTGTCTTCCCAATCTCCATTATTTCTCTATCTAACTTTTGGCAATCTCCAATTTTTCTCTTAGTTTCCTCTCTATCTCTCCTCGCCCACGCCGTCCACCAAGCCAATTTTTCTCCCTCTTTCTCCTTCGGTAGCCCGTCGCCTACGTCCTTCCTCTCTCTCTCCTCGCCGTCGCCCACGGCCTCCCTCTCTCTCTCCTCGCCGTCGCCCACGGCCTCCCTCTCTCTCTCCTCGCCGTCGCCCACGAGACCCCCTCTCTCTCTCCTCGCCGTCGCCCACGAGACCCACGGCCTCCCTCTCTCTCTCCTCGCCGTCGCCAACGTCGCCCACGGCCTCCCTCTCTCTCTCCTCGCCGTCGCCCACGAGACCCACGGCCTCCCTCTCTCTCTCCTCGCCGTCGCCCACGAGACCCACGGCCTCCCTCTCTCTCTCCTCGCCGTCGCCAACCTCGCCAAAGGTTAGTTATAAGCTTTTCATAGTAGATTTTATTGGTCAATTGTAATTGTTCATTATTGTTCCACATTTCATATTAAAAGGAAACGTTTTTTATGAATTGGTTTTTGCGGGCATGTTAAGTTGGGATTTTGAAAGGGCATATTTCGGGTAAGGGAAAACGACAATAAAATTCAAAACTAAAGCAAAGAATTACGCGGCACAATAACTTCAAACAAGAATGTAATAATTAAGAAAAGAAAAAAGATCAAAAATCAAGGCCAAGTACAACCTTAAACAATCTTTTCCACCCAAAAAAAAAAAATAGTATATTAGTTATATAAATATAAGTAAATAGTATATGTTAAGTTGGACGGATTTACAATCTTTTTATGTGTTTAGGTGCCATGATTACAAGTTAAATTCGATGCCTTGGTGCGTTCTAATTATTATTAGATTAAACTAAATTCCGTGGGTAAGGCACGGAATTGGGGATTTTGCGGGAAAATGATTGATTTTGACACTTATGTTTTAGCATTTGACATTGTCGATATATTGCATAATTGGTTATGTTGTATGTTATTTATATAAATATAAGTAAATAGTATATGTTAAGTTGGACGGATTTACAATCTTATTATGTGTTTGGGTGCCATGATTACACGTTAAATTTGATCACAAATTTTTTTTCATTTGTGAATGGCCACCTTACTAGAGTTGCATTAGGTTGATTTAAAATGTCGCAAGATCACGAGGAGGGATGCTCAACGCAAACTCATGTTGGAAAACCTCGCCGAACCAACTCACCTACATTCAATCCCGAGGAAGATGGTCGACGAAGAGCAACTCTAATGACAAGAGTCCACCAAGTGAGGACAAAGGGGGAACGAATTGAAGTTTCGTTTGACGGTAAAGGGCAACCTATAGGGAAGCCAGGTGATGAATTACAGAGTTGGATTGGAGTGCTTGCTCGAGAGCACATACCCATTTGGATATCCGACTTTAGAAGTGCCGATTTAGCTCCAAGGAAAGAACTAGTGTGGATGGAAGTTGTAACTTCATTCACTGTTGACGAATCCAACAAAAGAGGAATTTTGAAGTCTTGTGGGGAGTCAGCTAAATGCTTTCGATACGATCTCTTCAAAGCTTTTGTCGGAGATCAGCTTGATGACGAAAATGTGTGGCAACGACCGCCAAAAGTTGTTCACAATTACCCCACCATCACCCAGGAGGATTGGGAAAAATTCATCGCGTACCGACGTTCACCGGAATTCAAACGACTGTCCGAACAAGGAAGTGAGATGAGAAAGAAGAGCAAATACGGATCTACAGGGGGCCGAGACGGCTATAGGAAACGTGACCAAGCTCATGTAGGCTACTTACTTGGAAAAATTGTGATAAGGGTATGTTGTACTTCCAATTTATTCGCTAATGTTTACTAACGCTAATTATTGGGATGCAGTTCGAAAAGTTTGGCAAATATGCAAAACGGTATGACAGCTGGCTGGACATGCGCGTCAATCCCGATGGAGGATTTAAGAAGGAAGAATTTAAAAATATTGCCGAGCATATAGTAAGTTTTCGAATCCATTTATAATACAACCATTCAGTAAACTCTTTTATGTTTGCAAGTTCATAACATTTTCTCTAATTGTTACAGGACGAGTTTACTCAACAAGAGACACAAGGAAGTTTTGAATCTGTGGGGACAGAGGACATATTGACCAAGGCATTAGGCAATGCCGAGCATTCGGGACGGATTCGGGGGCAATCTAAGTTTGTCAAGCAATCGCAATACTTCAATCTGGTGCATCCGTCAAAGCAAAAAGATGAAGTGTCGAATATGAAACTAAAGATTGCCGCATTGGAAAGAACCGTACAGGAACTTTGTGCGAAGCACGGCATAAACCGAGACACTATGGCCGAGGAGATGACCGCACCTACCGTAGATCAACACAACAGCTTCAAAGCTAGTTGCACTTTGAATGAAAAAGAAGCTGGGCCGTCGGATCCGAATTCCATGCCGAACGCAAGTAAGGAATGCCAGCTGTTTATTCCTGATTTAGTTAACGGAGGAGTCGTTCTTGTTGCAATCGGCAGGGCATACGTGGACTGTGTTCCAACCGACACAGTCCATGGGATTCCTTTAGGTGAGGAGAATGTACGAGTGACCGTTACGGTCCCAAAAATAAATCGTGCACTCCTACCAATTCCGACAAACGAAGCCACATCTGTAGAAGAAGTTGTCGGTGGGTTTGTTGCTTGGCCGAAAAGTTTAGTCGTCGTGCAAACTAGTTTAAGTCAGGCAAGTAAAGGTCCCAGTCGTGCTCCTGGAACACAGCCTGAGGGAAGCAAACGTACGAAAAAGAGAGCAGGGAGGAAGAAAATACAGTCACAACCGGAGGTAGAACAACAACCGGCGCAAGAAGAAATGCCTTCGTTTAACCTTAATGATGTTTCCTTCGAATTGAGACCTTTGGCATTTTACGCACAAAGTTCCATGCGGGACGGTACACAAATAGTCTGCCCACAACAACACTTCGTCATGGGCGATGAGATGCCCATATATATTGGGTTTGAAGATGTATATCATTTCATTTCATTTAAAGAAATTAGTGCAAACAGCATAATGGTTTACATCAGGTAATACATTTATCCTTAAATAATTTAATTATTTATCTTCTTAATCTTATATATGTTGTTTTTCCATAACAAGTGTGCCTACTTATTTTGCAGATACTTAGTCGAGTGTTGTGCAAGAACAGGTATGGATCAACGGTTCGAGTTTATTTCACCAGTCCTTGTCTCACCAGTTCAGCAGAATGTAGATCGGGCCACCTACGTTAGAGAGAGGGCCGAATGTATTCTACGGATCATAAGAAACGCACCAAAGGGAAAGCGGTTTCTGATGCCATATAATAGCGGCCAACATTGGATATTGGCAGTGATTGATCCGTGGGATGACTCGGTCATGTACTTTAATCCTCTAGGAAACGCACCGGGTGATGATTTTAAAGACTTAATTACGACGTAAGTATTCTTTTATGTGTTTATATCTATGATTAGACATAAAATAATTGTTATTGTAATTGTTTTGAAATTTGTCAAATTGATAGGGCACTTAATGATTGGAAACTGTTGGTGGGAAGCGGAATGAGACAGCGACGCAACTGGCAAACGTTGATTGATACCGTTCGATGTCCAATACAAGAAGGTTATGTAGAATGCGGTTATTTTTTGTTAGCTTACATGCGAGAAATAACATATACTGTTGATGGACTAGCCGTGCTTCAAACCAAGGATTTTTATACTGATGCTGACATGAGTTTGGTTAGGACCGAGTGGGCTAATTTTGTAATGCGGTGTATACAATATTGACTAGAAAAATATAGAGACATTTCACTACCTATCGTTATATTAGTTGTTGTACAATTTTATCTAAGTAATTACATAATATTTTTGGAAATTCGATTGCATGTGTAACGTACTAACATACGGGATTTACTACCCGTGAGAAATTAAACGAATTTGCCAAAATTTTTTTTTTTTATAAAAAAAATTCGCACCGACGACGGTCCCACGTAAAAACCGTCGTGGTAACCCTCGGGATATCACGACGGTCCCGAGGAGGACGGTCGTGGTATCCCCTCGGGATACCACGACGGTCCCGAGGGGGAACGGTCGTGGTATCCCGAGAGGATACCACGACGGTCCCGAAGAGGACGGTCGTGGTATCCCTCGGGATACCACGACCGTTCCCCCTCGGGACCGTCGTGGTATCCCGAGGGGATACCACGACCGTCCTCCTCGGGACCGTCGTGGTATCCTCGAGGGATACCACGACGGTCCCGAGGGGGAACCGTCGTGGTATCCCTCGAGATACCACGACCGTCCCGAGGTGGAACGGTCGTGGTATCCCTCGGGATACCACGACGGTCCCGAGGTGGAACGGTCGTGGTATCCCAGGATACCACGACCGTTCCACTTGGAACCGTCGTGGTATCCCTCGGGATACCACGACGGTTTGAATGTGAGACCGTCGTGGTATCCATGATACCACGACGGTTTTTAAATGGGCCCGTCGTGGTATGGTCTTAAAATCAGGCAGAATGTGAAATTTTTTCACATTACACGACGGTTAAAAAACCGTCGTGGAATCTTAAAAGATTCCACGACTCTGGATTCCACGACGGTTGGAAAACGGTCGTGGAATCGATACGACGACGGTTTTTAACCGTCGTGGTATCCCCTTTTTCTAGTAGTGTAGTATCCGGAGGCGACGTTGCTGACCTGAACGTTCAGTCCCACGCACGTGATACCACGAACATGACTGGCGGCGGCACCCTGTCATACCACTCAATCCGCCGCCTGATATCTGACGCATAGCCAACTACTGCACGTATCCCATCGCCGACTTCCGCCGCTTGCTTCGACTGGGGCTACGCCCACTAGTGCCGACGACATCCCACCCTAGTGTTCCTTGACACCAGACCACAAACACATGGCGCCGGCCTATCGGACACAGCACCTGCACGCCTAGAGCCTATTTACCTGCCAGGAGCGCTAAGCGACCGACCCGATCGGGTCACTCGAACACTCGGGTCCGCGGGAAGCGCCTATAAATAGAGGGTCAGCCCTCCATTTCAGGTATGGACAATTTTCCTTGCAAAAAAAACTCTGCCTCTCCACTTGCTCATTAATACCCTCACTGACTTAAGTATCGGAGTGCCCGTGGCAGACACCCCACCGGTGTCCCTATCACTTTGAGGTGCTTCCATTTTGCAGGTGATCAGCTGCAGAGTGACCGTGCAAGTACATCTTAGTCCGAACAATCACATTAGGTGTTGTATTGGAGATTTTCGGCATCAACAATTGTAATACATAATATAAACTCTATTAAGATTTTGCCCACAAATTCGAAAACGAGGACCACATTGTACATTACGCCGAGTAGTGCACATCGAAACCCAACCAAATTTGGAAAGGCAAGGATTTGGTGCACGTCAGGTGGGTCCGATCACGTGTTCCGCATGTTCTGGTGGAGTGTTGCCATCTGAAGCTGACCTGGCCTCCATATGCATCTGGGAAATGGCCAAAGTTTTTGGTGTATTATTGTATATATATGGTTTTTTTTTTTTATTTAATGGTAAACACCCACCACCCCATATATATATATATATATATATATATTAATAAAGTCTTGAATCTTGAATTTATCAAATTTAAAATCTTTAACATATATTTGATGCTAAGGTTTAGATTGTCAAATTTAAATTTAAATTAATTATGCGTTTATCGATATGTTTAAATTGTTTGAGTTAAAAAATATAAAAACTTAAAATATATTTGGAAAAAAATATCAATATAGAACTTGATTCGTTTATCTCGAAATTCTATACAATTTAAAAAAAATTCTCATTTAAACTTATTTATGTAAATTACGAATTTTTAAAATTTGATTATAAAATTATATAAATAATAAATTAAAAAAAAAATTAAATTATAATTTTAAAATTTGAATTACGTAACCAAACATTTGTCCTTGAATGTTAAGTACGTAAAAAGTTATTATGATTTTTCCCTTTTTGTGCGGGATATTGTTAAGCATATGTACTTTGTGTGGATGGTAGTTTCCTGCACACGGATAAGACGACCAGACAAATGTTTGGGGAATGATTGAGATTTTCGAAAGAGGAAATCATTGGAAATTTGGAAAGATTGATTTTTGACGTGGGAATTTTGTGGTGCAAATTGACTTCAGCGGTACAGCCCACCATAGTTAAGCGCTCATTTTTTTAAAAAAAATTCCTTTTAAAAAAGTAATTCTGATAATTTTATTTTTAAAGATTGTCAATATAGTAAATTCTTTACGAGTAATTATATGAAGGGAGGTCGAAAGTGCATGAGGCCAAAATGTTAATTAAAAATAGGACTATTTATATATACAACCAAATTAATACCATATTTTTAAAAAATAACTAAAAATAAATTTATTGTATAATTAAACAAAATATAAAATTGATCATGATGTCAAAAATACCCTTAAATTTAATTTTTAAAAAAGGTAGATTTTGTTCTTAAAAAATAACCAAAATATAAACTTAAAAATCTTTAAAAACATTCCCCCTTCATATTCCCCAATTTGAATCCAAATTTGTTTATGGATTACAATTAAAAATTTTTATAAATATATATTTTTTGTTATTTGTTATTGATTTTTTATATTTGTTTTCAATATTACATTGATGAGGTGATCAATATGCTATAATGTTATGTTTTACGAATATGTTTTTTTTTCCTCAATAACCCGGCGAACAAAGAAGTGATCTGAAAAGCAATAAATCCTAAAAATATGCTATTTTAAGTTCTTCTACAAGTAATACAGTCATTATCATATAGGCCATGACCATGTTGCTATTGATCAAGAGTGTGTAATGTAATGATAAAATCGTTATGGTATAAATGTCATATGACAAAACATAATCATCGAGGATCAACCATAATTGAGTATAATTAAACAGATTGAGGACCAATACGCATATTCGTAAGAAGTTCAGGGACACTTAAAGTAATTTACCCTTATTAAAAAACAAAGTTTAGTGGTATCTTTTATAATCGGATATCTAGAGTCTCTAAGGAGGTTGCTCACTAAATATCATTGTCCAGATGTGGTCTCTATGTAATGTTAATCTTTTTCAGGAAGGGAGGGGGGGGGGGGGGGTGGGGGGGGGGGGGGGGGAACAGACACAACAATAATTGAGTAGAATGAAACATTATTGATGACGTGGGCAATTATTTAAGGCTCAAGGGACTACTCATTCTGCTACATAACTCCGATCAAACCAACCATTTCTTCTCGAGGCCCAAAAAAAAAAAAAGAAAAAGAAAAAGAAAACCTAGTCGAGTTGCAATTTGACATCACCATTACTCCTAGTCTCACCATTTTTTTCTTACCAAAAACTGCAGGAAAAAAACGAAAAAAAACAAAAGAAACAAAAAAAAAAAACAAAACCAAACCATTTTGCTAGTACTTATGTCTCCTGGAAGGAAGCTTTAGTAATTAAGAACCAATTGAAGTAAGTCACGAAGTTCTTCCACACCACTTCACTATAGTAGCTACTCACTTGGGCATCTCATTTTAAAAAATTTGAAATACTTTATAACAGATTTTTATATCTTAAAATCTAATTTTATTCAATGATTTGTCAAAATATATATAACTGATTATATATTATTTAAGACACTAAATTTAGATAGATGATGTGACGATGGGTTAGGGAGAGAAAGTATCGAGGGTTTTATGAGGGATTGGCTCTATTTTTTTTTTTTTTTTTTAACTTTACTTTTCGAAAAACGGTGGTGGAAACTTGAGTGCCAGCCAAGCGTCGACGAGCAACATACACAACTAATGTGTGTGGTCCCCAAACATGCCACTACCATACCCAATTTGCAAAAAGTTTCAAAAACCGAATTGTCACAAAAATGGCAAAATCGTTGTCTCATAGTGCTATTAAATAGGTCACAACGACATCGTCTTTTTAACTGCAGAATAGGTGACTCTTGGTAGAGGGTAGTACATTTTCGGGAAACATTCAAAAAACAAAAAAGGAAATAAAGGACAAATTGCTTATTTAGTTTTTAAATCTTTAAGTTTGTATAATTTTAGTCTCTATTATTATTATTTTTTTTGTAACTAGAGTGATCCTAAACTACTAAAATATTACTACAATAGTTTTTTATGTTAATTTTTAGAAGAAATATGATAGTAATTTTGTCAAAAAGTGATACTAATTAATTGATTCCATCTATAAATTAATAGAAATGACTAATGTAGCAACTTGTTTAATAGTTTAGAGTTACTCCAGATATGAAAAAATAAATAGGAACCAAAGTTGCACAAACATAAAAGTTTAAGGATTAATCTAACAATTTACAAAAAAAAAAAAAAAAAAAAAAGAGAGAGAAATCAATGTTTATAAAAAGAAATGAACATTTTTTTAATATTATTTACTGTCACCTTGTGTAGATTTGATTTTTTTAGGGGGGGGGGGGGGGGGGGGGGGGGGTGGTGTATTATGTTTAGTTTTTAGTTTTTAGTTTTTTATTTGTATTTGTATTTGTATTTGTATTTTTTTAAGAACAATTTGCTGTGTTTTAGTTTGGTTTTCTTCGTTTGCTCGTTTGCTATGTTTTTGCATGATAGTGAGGACGGAAGGGTAGAGAAGGGGTTTATTTATTTATTTATTTTAATGGTTACTTAATATATTAGGGGTAGTTTGGTATTTTAATGTAAATTAGAAGTTTTTTGACATCCGTTACTAAAAAAAACCAACTTATATTCTCTTTTAAGAATTCAGGGATCAACCAATCAAAAAAAAAGTTAGATTACCAATACACATCCTTATTAGAAATTCATGGACTATTATAGTAATTTACCCTTATTAAAAAAACAAAGTTTACTGGTATCTTTTATAATCTGATATCTAAAGTCTCTAATGAGGTTGCTCACTAAATATCATTGTCCAGATGTGGCCTCTATGTAATGTTAATCTTTTTCAGGAAGGAAAAAGAAAAAACAAAAAAAGAAAAGACACAAGAATAATTGAGTAGAATTAAACAGTTTTGATGATGTCGGCAATTGTTTAAGCTAAAGGGGCTAGTCATTCTGCTACATAACATCGATCAAACCAATCATTTATTCTCAAGGCCCAAAAAAAAAAAAAACAAAAACAAAAACAAAAACAAAGAAAACCTAGTTATCTAGTGCAATTTGACATCACCATTCTCACCATTTTCTCTTACCAAAAACTGCAGGAAAAAAAAAAAAAAAACGGAACAAAAGCAAAACGTTTTTCTAGTAATTGTGTCCCCTAGAAGGAAGCTTTAGTAATTAAGAGCCAATTGAAGTAAGTCACGCAGTTCTTCCACACCACTTCACTACTAACTAGGGTTGTTCCAAAAAATGGGAAGAACCCCTTGCTGCAGCGGCGAAGGGCTGAAGAAAGGCGCCTGGACGGAGGACGAGGACAAGAAGCTCGTCGATTACATCGCCGAACACGGCGAAGGCGGCTGGCGAAGTTTGCCTCAGAAAGCCGGTAATGTGTGGTCTGTGAAATAGTAGATTTTTTTTATGGAATAAGAAAAATTTATCTCCAAAAAAAAAAAAAAAAGGAAGAAAAAGGATCTTACAATCTTGAAGCATTTCAAATTTTTTTGTTTTGTTAACTAAATGCTAGAAATTAATTTGGTTAGTTGTTGTTGTTGTTGTTGTTTTTTTTTTTTTTTTTTTTGCTGGAAATTAATTTAGTTTGTTTTAGTGCATAGATGTTCATATTTCTATTTGTTCAGCCAATATTAATTTTTTTTAATTGTGTTTTTAGGGCTTTTGAGATGTGGGAAGAGTTGTAGATTGAGATGGGCTAATTACTTGAGGCCAGGTATTAAGAGAGGAGAATTTAGTGTCGAGGAAGAGGAGACTGTTATTAGACTACAGTCTACTTTGGGAAACAAGTGAGTACTAATATTGATGAGAATATTCTTTTGTTTTTGGCATCAATTTTGTGTCTCTCTTTACTCTGTTTTTCTATTTTGAGACCAACTTAATGTACCACTGATTTTCTAGGTGGTCAAGCATAGCCAAACAATTGCCCGGACGAACAGACAATGAAATCAAGAACCACTGGAACACCCGACTCAAGAGACTCGCTGCCGAAAGGCGTGTCATTCGTAACACAGCACAAAATTCTCCCGTGGTGCCGGCGGTTAACAGCGACACTTACACCGAGGCAGATAATAGTTCTGAAAAATTACAAGAAATTGAAAATTCCGGCAAGTCCAAAAGTTCGATTTCCCCGTCTTCCAAGCTCCTCAACGAGGTCGCGGCGACGCTCAGGGCATCGGGTTCGCTTGCCTCGTTAATGTCCCAACAAGTAGGGACATCCAAGTCACTGGAAGGTAGTTCTGTTCCGAGTGCAAGTTCAGCTCGTTTACTCAACAAAATGGCCACAACTCTTAGTTCATTATCTCCAAAATCACATTCTCTTGATGCAATTAAAGCATTATTTTCCAAGTCAATAGAAGGTGGTATCAGTAGTATTACTAGTAACTGTATAAACAATAGTCTTAATTCTGAGAAAAATGGAATTAGCAATTCCAATACTCCTCAATCCGAATATGCAGTGCAAGTTTCAAGACAAACGACACTCTCAGCCTCAGCTAGGCTGCTCAACAGAATGGGCACAAAATTGGCTCTAACTCGCCATCGGCCGCATTTACTAGTTGACGATTCGAGAACCGTTTCTAGCAATTCTCCGGATCAAGAGCGGATTAGAACCAAGTCTCTGGCGTCCGAACCAAGTCTTTTAATGCGGGATTTACCGCAACAATTCTTGTCCCATTTTAATGGAACTAATTCAGGCACTTGCCATCATCTGGATATGGTGATAGAAGGCGACGGGGATCCGCCATTTCTTATGGAGATTGATGATCATTATCATGATCATGATGATCAGAAAGAAAGAGATGATCAAAATGTTGTTTGTGAATATGATCAGTTGGAGAGTTTCTTAAATGAGAATGACTCGGATGAAATGTACATGACTAGTGCAAGTACTAGTCCTGTGGAAGCCAATATTCAATGCGACTTGGCGGCTGCAAATATTTGGAATGACTCTTTTTTAGTTGATGAGTTCTTTGATGCTGCAATAATTCAGTGAAGTGTTTATGACTAGTGCAAGTCCTAGTCCTGTGGAAGTCGCACATACTTGGAATGACTTTTTTAATTGATCAGTTCTTAGATGCTGTATTAATTCAGTGATTTTTTTAAAAATATATTTTGAAAATTAATTAATTCCCACTCACTTGAATAAAATTCAGTGTGAGGCCAGTTGTGCTTCTTCGGTTCTGTAAATTTGTAATTATTTTTGTATTTTTTTCTCTACATCTTAAAAAAAAAGAAAAAAAGAAAAGAAAAGAAAAAAAAAAAAGAAATAAACTTATTTTTTCTTACTGAGTGACTAAAGGCATGGACAGATAATTTCTGACATAACTTAGGTTTTATTATGGGTTCCATAATTCGGTAGGGCTACTTTGGATTGTGATTTATGATATTATTCTAGAGCTCCTAGTGAAGCTCCTGAAAATTATTTTGAAAATATAATTTTAAAAATATATTTTGAAAATTAATTAATTCCCACTCACTTGAATAAAATTCAGTGTGAGGCCAGTTGTGCTTCTTCGGTTCTGTAAATTTGTAATTATTTTTGTATTTTTTTCTCTACATCTTAAAAAAAAAAGAAAAAAAGAAAAGAAAAGAAAAAAAAAAAAAGAAATAAACTTATTTTTTCTTACTGAGTGACTAAAGGCATGGACAGATAATTTCTGACATAACTTAGGTTTTATTATGGGTTCCATAATTCGGTAGGGCTACTTTGGATTGCGATTTATGATATTATTCTAGAGCTCCTAGTGAAGCTCCTGAAAATTATTCATAGAATTTTTCTTTTTCTTTTTTTTTTTTTTAGTTTGAAACGGATGGAATCTCATAAAGACATTCGTGTTGCATATGAAAAGTTACCGATTTTTACCTAACAGTACAAATCAGTGGCCATTTTTTGGAAAGCAATACATCATTGGGACAATCCACGTTGATACTACAAGTGAGAGAGGGAGTCACTCAGTGATTTTGGGCAGAGGACTCCATCCTCTATGCTAAGGACCAACGGCTTTTCGTCTCCGAGAGTCGTGAGTTTTTTGGTATTAAACTTATGAGCGAGAATCATCTGGGTAAGCAACGGACCTGAGTTTCTTTTCCTAAAAGCTCTTCGCTTTTCTTCAGTTATAAATAAATCACTACTTTAACAGAGATTTATAGCATTATTCAAGTAATTATAGATTAAGATTATAAAAACATATGCTTTTAATATAGCTACACCTAATTCCATCCCGATTAATGCAAGAACTATAAAATAAAGGACCAAGATTCATACATAGCATAGTCCAAGCAAATAAGAGAAGAGGGTGTTTGAACATGAGGTTTCATGCTCAAAACATGATAGTATTTCGTTTTTTTAGTAGGTGGAAGTTATAGAATATTTACTGTAAAAAATTGACCTAAAACGGACATTAAAACTGAAATAATGTTATTGAAACTATCTTTTGATTTCGATAGAGGAAAGAAAATTATTGGAAAAATTTACCATTAGCTTAAAAATAAATGTGTACTTGGGGTAACAAAATTTCATGTGTAATTGCAAATAATATGCATAACCGAAAATGTTATATATATATATATATATATATATATACACGCAATCATGAAGAAGACAGGACACTGCAATACCAGATTTTTCTCTTCTTTTTCTCAGTAGGTCTTTTATACTCTGTACTTTTTTTTGCTGAAGCTTTATACTCTGTACTTCGAAGTTATTTTTTCTTTCTATAGATATGAATACCTTTTATATTTCAACAAAACTGACGCATTGCTGATGAGTGATGACTCTTCTTTATCGGGGCATAATTTATGATTGATTTGCAATTAGAAATTACTTGAGATGTACCATACTATTAAAATCTCAATCACTGACCTACCCAAAAAAAAAAAAACCTCAACTATTAGATCTATGACGAAAGGAAATAATCTTAAGTTACCCCGCAAATAATTTATTTTATAGTCACTTAGCAATTAATAATGATTTATTTTAGCCGTTCAACTATTGATATTAAATACATATAATTTGTCGTGACCTAACGCCAACGTACTATTTGACTCTTTTTTTGTTTATTACTAATATTAAATATTATTATCACGGGTCAGGAGCATAAACTTAAACAAAAAGGTTTCTAATATTATAACATCCGTATTAGGAACATAGATTTGATATTAAATTTTTAAGATAAAATAGATAGATTTTTTAAAAATTAATTATAATTTTTGTTAAATTTTTTTAAAAAAGATAAAAATTAAAATAAAAAATTTAAGTTCATATCTATAATTTAAACATATTTTTTATATTTTTGTAATATTTATATTATAGAAAGCATACTAATTGATCGCATTTTTTATATTTTTGAATATTTATAATATAGAAAGCATGTTGATTGATCGTGAAAAAGATTAGTTGTCCGTTCTCTTCACTTGTTAAAAGGTGAGTGATCAATGAAAAGAAAATTTGTTTAGTAGAAACTTTTATAAACACAAAACCGCTTATAGTTATAAATCATATGAAAAACAACCATTTTGCCCTTTTCACATTGCAAACTCCAAAACTTGTATCATTGCACCACAACCCCATGACCTTACATGGTTACCCCACACACGCTATACACCTTTTTTTTTCCCCTGTTCTTTTTTCATTGGAACAATACTAAAAGATATTAATAACATACGATATATTAATTAAAAAAATAGGTCTCATATATTTATATTATAGAAAAGCGTATTGACTGATATGAAAAAATATCAGTTGTCCGTTTTTTTAACTTTAAAAAAAAATTAAAGAAAAAAAGAAGAAAAGAAAATTTGTTTAGTGAAAACTTTTCAAAGCACATAACAGTGTACAATTATAAATCATATGGAAAACAACCATTTTACCCTTGTTACACTGCAAAACTCCAAAAATTGTATCATTGCACCTACCCCCACGCTAAACACGTTTTCTTTTCCTTTTTTTTTTTTTTTTTTGTTTTCATTTTTTTCATTTGAACAGTGCTAAAAAAATATCAGTATAACACATAATATATTAATAGAAAATGGATCTCATATATTTATATGATGGAAAGAGTACTGATTGATTATGAAAATATCAATTTTCTGTTCTCTTCAAATAAAAATAAAAAAAGAAGTAGAAGTAGAAGAAGAAGAAGAAGAATGATCAATGAAAAGAAAATTTGTTTGGCAGAAACTTTTCAACGCAGAACCGTGTTCATTTACAAATCGTATGGAAAACAACAATTTTACCCTTTTCACACCGCAAACTCCAAAAATTGTATCATTGCACCACAACCCCAAGATCCTACATGGTTAACCCCATGTTTATACACTTTTTTTTTTTTCACTTGAACAGTACTTAAAGAATCGGTAACATTTGATATTTTAATAAAAAATAGATCTCATAATATAAGGTGTTGATGCCGAAAACGTCTTCGGCAGCAACACCCAAGATGGTCGGGCAGTCCGGTCGGGACTGGCCAGTTGCTCCGCCGTCGATCACCTGCAAAAGGGAAGCACCTCGGAATGATGGGGACACCGGTATGGTGTCTGCCGCGGGTACTCCGATGCTTAAGTCAGCAAGGGTACTGATGAGCGAAGGGAGAGGCAGAGTTTTGACAAGGAAAAATAACCATACCTGAATTTGTGGATTCTTTCTTTATTTATAGGCGCCTTCCCCAGATCTGGGTGCTCGGGGCAATCCGATCGGATCGGTTGCCTAGGACACCTGATGGGTGGCTAGGGCTAAGGCTTGCAGGTGCTATTGGTCCAATGGGCTGGTGCCACGTGCCTCTAACCTGACGCAAGGGACAATGAAGTGACCGTCGTCGGCGCCTACAGGGGTGGCTCTGGCCAGAGTAGGTGGCGGCGGGTGGCGATGTGATGTGCTGCAGCAGTAGGTGGGCGGCACCTACAGCTAACGGGTACAGTGACAGGACTTGTGTCAGATGTTAGGTGGTAGGTGGAGTGTGAGCCCGGGGGACTCCTGCCAGTTCCATACACGCTCCCCGAGGGAGGGTGCTCGAAGCACAATCTAGCCCGGGTACGCGGTTCGCCCTGGTGAGACGGTAAAATCTGGTCGGGTAACCGCGTCATCCGAGAAGGGACCCCTGGTCGGGTCACTAGCATTCGGTCAGGGTGAACGAATAATTCTACCTCAACGTGGTCGGGTTACCATCGGGGAGCTCGTGGTCCGCGAAGGGGAAGAGCAGTAAACCGGAGGTGGTGGTCGTTCAACATAGTTCCCGAGGAAGCATGGTTTTCGGGGAAGTTCTACCCGGGTCAAGCATGGTTCCCGGGGAAGTTCTACCCGGGCCAACAAGCATTGTTCCCAGGGAAGTTCTTCCCGGATCACGGGGAAGTTCTACCCGGGTCAACAAGCATTGTTCCCGGGAAAGTTCTACCCGGGTCATGGGGATACATGACTATCGGCTCTTTTGCAATGACCCTGAAAATGGGCCTACACGTTCTCCGGTAACCTGTTTACTAAAAAATGGGTCGTTATCGGACGAATTTTACTATCAACATAAGGTTCGTAAACAATATATATTCTTTTGTTTAACACCACAAGCATTTTTTATTATATAATTCTCATTTTATGGGAAAAGTTTGTAGCACTAATTTCCTTTACCTATAAAAGAAGTAATACTTAAAGCATTTAAAGTTGCAGTTGATTTTGCATCTTTTAGATAATTCTTTGAAAGAACATATAATCTCTACTCTCTAATATCTGCATATCTGCATATATATATAAATATATATGTTTTATACATGGGATGTAATAAAGATTAGATGATCAGTTTACAAAATGAGTCAATGATTATCTGATTCTTTTCAAATTTGATTTAACTTTCATTTTTGCTGAACAATATTTCATTTAGATAATCAAGTGCAGTGACAGCACACTGTTTCGCCACAGAATGCTTATCAACTTCAGATTCCCCTCTTTCCACCATTTTGACACGCAGTTCATTATGTACATAGAACACCACAAGAATATGAAACACGTTTGGCTTATTATTATTTATTTATGTTTTTAATTTATTTTTGCAAGTGGAACTTAAGTGTTTTTTTTAATTTCTTTTATTTTGGTTTATCTATATATGCGACAGCACTAGAATTTAGAGACATGGCGCATGGCTATTTTACTAAAACAAAGTTACGCGTATCCGACAGGTATCGCGTAGGAGAATTTTATGCAGCGGATATATCTATATATATATATATATATATATTTTAACGTATCTGATATTTTATGAGAAAATAAAGGTGAAGAAGCAGCCAATGGAAGTCTAAAATTTTATGAGTATTTTGTGACAAGATCTAAAATTTGAATTTGAGGGAAAAAAATGTAATTGTTTCGTGCCTGTAACAGTGCAAGAACAACAAATGTCATGATGATGACAAAAGCTATATTTGTTGGAGCTAAATCTATTATTAAATATAATTGTTATTATTAACTGTCGAATATTGTTAGATCTTCTTTATTATAATGTTTTATTTATTTTGCTTATTCTTATATAATTAACATTTAAAAATGTAAGTTTTTCCTAATTCTCATTTATGTAAATTTTGTATTCTAAAGATATTTATTGGACATTAGTTTTGTTTTTCCCTTCATTTTTCCTAGTTATTTTAACACCTATCTTTTTTTAATAGTTGGTGAAAACAAAAATTAGTTGATGCACCTAAACATCGTGAGTTAGGTCGGTCACTTCTCTTTTCTACCTCACAAAAATATCATAGATAAGAAAAGAAAAGAAATGTCTATAATCAGGGGGATAAAACAAGAAAAACAAAGCCGAAAAGCCTAATGAAGCTATTAAAAGTTAGCTGGAAGGTAGTTTCATAGGATTAGACCTAGACTCTTTCTTTGAAACCCGCTAGTCAAAATCTATTGAGAAAAATACTTGAGGAAAAAAAGAGTACCTATGTACTTTGATCGTCGACTTATTACATAGATACAATAGACATCCCCACGAAGGACCATCAAGAAGTAAAAAGTGACCATCCATCATCAAATCCTTCAGCCGTGCAGAAGGAAGGAGGATACCAATTATCACCCTATCTTATCAATTATCATGCATTAAAACACCCAATCATTAATTATCATGCATAAAAATTATTTGAACACCCTATCTTGCATACGAAGGGACGGAAAACTTATTCTTTTAACACCTGGCCCATCATGTCAATTATCATGCGTAAAAATTCTCTTGCTATATGTCGTGCTATCCGTAAAACACTATTTTAAAAGGTAATCTTAAAATAATTATTTTGGTCAAGTAATGATAACTATATATGCTGATTGGTGATCAATTTACTAACTAGCACTAATTCAAGGTATATTAAGAAATATGAAAATGTGATAAAAATCTGCACTCAAAGTTTTCCTTATCATATTATATTCAGGATATTCTCTTATGTAATATTTAACAAAAAGTAAACAACACAAAGAGATTTATAAAGATTCACCTGAAATCACGGATTAAAAAATCGTGATTTTTCACGAAATATCACGTTTTTCACGCGTGCGGCAGCGATACCGGCGGAAAGGAAAATTTCGCCAAAATATCGTGAAAATATCGCAATTTATCGCGGTAATTTCGCTGTCGAACGAAAACAGTTAAAAACAGCCAAAATTTTCGCGATAAATCGCGATAAATCGCGATATTTTGGCGATAATTTCGCCTGCTGCCGCCGTCGGTTTTCAAAACATTTTTCCTTTTTTTTTTTTTGTTTTCCCGCCTCTTTTTACGTGATTAAAGTTTAATCATTAAACTTTTGTTTTGTTTTTTTTTGTTTTCTCGCCAGCCTTTACTCTTTTTTAAGAACCTTTTTTTGGTTTTTTTTTTTTTTTTTTCTCCACTTTTGCGTGATGCCGTGATTTGGGTGCTGATGTATATAAAGGTGCTAGTGCAAATAATTGTGTTTTTTTTCTCCTCTTTATAATTGGATTTAATATGTTTTTTTTGGCAGTTTGCTTCACGTGAAGAGCTTCAAATAATTGAGCATAAGTTTTGCATATAATTGTAACTCAGCTCATATTCTATATATAGAACGAGAACTGAACCTGAACTTCACTTTCATTCAGTGAACTTCTTAGAAACTTAAAAAAAAAAAAATTAGTATAAAGGTGAAGCAATATTAAAGAAGTAGGCAGCAGCAAAGGAAAATCAACAAATTTTGTTGCCTTATTTTTTCAACATAAAAGGTAAGTTTCTTTATCATATGATTATTTATTTTATTATATATGTTCTGATTAGTTATAAATTTTGTAATTAAATTATTTCTTAACATTCCTTATATTGGCCTGCTTATATTTTTTTTTCATTTTCTGATTTTTTTGATGTGTTATGTTAATTTTTCATGTGATATGCTTAGAATAGGTAAAAAGAAAAAAATAATAATAATAGAATGGATAAACATAATAATAAAATAATAATACATTATGATGGATAAAGAAAAAATATATTTTTCCGAAATTTCCATCGATATCGATATTTCCATCGATATTTCCGTAAAATGACAGTTGCGAAATTTCCGTCATTTGTGATATTTTAATCCTTGCCTGAAATTAAGTTTGGTCTTCTCTTTATGCTGTGGGATATTTTCACTTTATGTTTAAAAATATAAGGTTGGGGGCTCTCAATAGAAGAGTACATAAAATGAGTCTAACTCCTTTTCTAAGGTTCTTCCTATATTTATACTCCCAATATGACATAACAGTTACATACTTTTCATGTTTTGACTATTCTATACATTGTTGACACGTGTCTTGGCAACTCCCAACGTATCCAAAATCTAAGTGGGCCATCGTGGGAAGATTTCAGCAACTACTCGTAATTTTTAGGCTTAGTGAGATCGTGGTCTTGTCTCCTCGCTCTCTATAGCCTCGATGCATGCCCAACACTCCAGCTGAAGGAGTAGCCTCGACGTCTTGTCTTGTCGGTGAAGAGTTTTCTCTTGGGCAAGGAAAATTTCCTCATCCTAGGCGTAACAATTGCCCCCAGGTCGGAAGGTCTTAAGCCTCGACGTGAAGACATTTCAAGCTTATTAGCTGTCGAGGGGGTTCGATTCTTCTCATCTTCTAATTGATGGTTGAGGGAACCGAGACGTCGCCTCGAGAAGTGCAGCAGTCACGTCGCATCAGCCAACCATCACGTCGCTCTACGATCACATCATTAATGCTACTTCAGATCTCAATCGTTCGATGAGCTTCATCATTTTTCCCGCCACAAATTCGGCCGTCAGAAAGCATCTCTTTGTCATCACCATTGGATTGGGGATTTCCATATCTGGCTGTTGGGGGTCGAGAACTCTAAGTCCTATAATCCTATAAATTGGGGTTAAAACCATCTTCTTTTTCACCAAAATTTCAAGGGAAAATACCATGCAAAAATTAAGAAATGGCGAAAATTTCAGAAAATAATAATAATTATTATTATTATTATTATAATAATTTTAAAAAAAAGTCAAAAGAAGAAAAAAATTTCAAGGGTGAAAATATCATGCAAAAATTAAGGAATGGCCAAATTCCAAAACATATATATTTAAGAGGTGTTTCAACAATTTTCTCTTCATTTAATAGAGAAAATTCGATTAGAGATATATCGGTAATAATGACCTTTTTCTTAAGCTTTTTCGATAGATGACTAAAGCTTGTTAATTAGGAAAATGACCATGTCTTTAAATGATCATCAAATATCAAATTATGTTTTTATCGGTCCAAGAAAACGATCGTTTTGTAAAATTTGACAATCAATCAACATATCTATGGTCACGGATCATTTTCTTACATAGAAAAAAAATAGTCATTTTTTAAAGTAAAACGTTCAAAAATTGTCTATTTACCTTTTTTTACAAAATTAAATATAATGCCCCAAAAATGTCTATGATTATGAAAATTTGGCCAAATTATTTCTTTTATTAGGATTAGTTCATATTCACATTTCTCTCACATTTTAACCACTACCAGCTAAAAGATTAATATTAAAAATTAATTTCGTTGCCTAAAATATAGTGCTATAGTCTCCCCCCCTCCCCCCCCCCCCCCCCCCCCCCCTTCCTCTCCTCGTCAGATCTCTCTCTCTTCCTAATGGCCGCCGTCGGGACTTATGAGAGGAGATTCCGGCGGAAAATCCTGGGTTTCACTGCAGATGCAAGTTCAAGAGGCCCAACTGTGTGTTTCTCTCTCTTTATCTATGTGTGTTTCCATTTTTTTGTCTCTCCTATCTATGCGTGTTTTCTTGCTGCGAGGTTTCAATATCTTTTATGATTTTTGTAGCTACTGAAAATAGCAAAAGGCAATGCGTTGGCTCAAAAGAGCTGTCCAAGATTGTGTTAGAGAAGAGTGAATAGAATAAATAAACTTAAAAAACAAAAAAGGCAGACACATAAATATACCGTCTTTCTTTTTTTAATGAGTGCTAATTAAAAATTGTTCTACTCTCTTTCACTCATAAAAAAGGATTAATTGTACAAATTTAAATAACTTACAAAAACAAAATAGTCATAATTCAAAAAGAGATTATCAATAGAAACTCTGTTTTAATGGTTTGGATTAAATTTTTTTTAACAGTCTGATTTATCAGTATAGAGGATAATAATTTACAGCGCATGACACAAACTGCTCCAAATAATAAAGCAGACTGTTTGAAAAATTAATCTAACAGTGAAAATAGTAGTAAGTGATAGAGCCAGAAGTCTTTTTCAGGTGGACATGAATTAAACTAAAAATTTGACCCAAAACTACAATAGTAAAATATTTTTCCATTGTTTATCAATTTGTATCTTTGGAATTTTTTTCTCCTAATTGAACTAAGCTTCTAACATAATTTAATTTAATTTAATTTTAAAGTTCATACTTCAAAAAATTGTAAATTGATATAGTAGTTTAATTAATTTCAATTCATTTAAGATGCTAAATTTATGCAAATATAGTAATAATTCAAATTTTCAAGGGGATAAATAAGGGATGATATTGTAAAATATTTTATCATAAGAGAAAAAAATATAAAGAGTAAAAAATTTTCTTAAAAATTCAGGGGGCATAAAATAGGTTTAGCAGCTTTGTTGAGAGTAACACAAGAATCTGAGAGAGAGAGAGAGAGAGAGAGAGAGAGAGAGAGAGAGGGAGAGGGAGGGAGGGAGTGGGGTCCAACTTTAGTGGTTACCAAAAAAGGTCAAATCAACGGAAGAAGTACAAATACATGTTCAAAGGTTAAAAAATTACTTCGATTAGAGAGAGAGAGAGAGGGTATTCCAATACGTACTGAGTACTAATTTAGATGCTGACAAGAATGAGATTCTGTATCTTTTTATTTCACCATCTAAAATATTGAAACACACTTTCCCAATCTTGGAAGTTGCGTACCTACCAATTAAAATACTATCAATATAAAAGGAGATGAAGATATGCTGGGGACACGTTTCAAATGATGAGAAACATAAGTTTATTGGCTGCAATAATGGTCACGCAAATAACGTGAAACAACAGTACGTGAGTGTGAAAGCAAAATAAAAAATAAAAAAATATTCAATCTTTTGCTTTAAATATATATATATTCCATCAAAATATATAAAGGTAAATTAGTAGATTGGTTTTTAATTTTTTTTTTTCATAACCTAAATATTTTTAAACTATTAAAATATTATTATAATAGTTATATACGTTAATTTTTTGATATAATTCGTTAGTTAGCATCATTTTTTGATCAAATAACTAACGAATTCTGTTTAAAAAATTAATATAAATGACTACTGTAATAATATTTTAAAAATACATTTTCCTTGTTATTTTTTTTTTTTGTAACTGGAATGACCATAAACTATTAAAAATATTGTTACAGTAATATTTTCCGTTAATTTTTAGATAGAAACCGTAATAAACACGACTTTTTGATCAATTTACTAATAAATTACATCTAAAAAATAAAAGAAAGAATAATTATAATAACATTTAATAATTTATAAGGCACATTTAAGTTATTAAAAAAATTATAAATTAATATTATACAAAATTAAAAATTTAAGGGCAAAGTAAGAAATTCGCTTTTTGCATATGTGTGTGTGGACATGTTCAATTCACGCTATTTGCTTTTGCTTTTCTAAGTATGTTTTTTGGCAGAAGGAGAAAAAGTGAATTGCAAAAGTTTTTTATAGTTTTTTTAATTCGGTTTTTTACTTTGAGTTTGAGCTCTACTTTTTCAGAAAGCGATTACTAAGATTAATGGCTTTAAAAAGTAAATCGACAGGAATGAGTAGAGAGAGATAAGAGAATTTTAACACATCAACAAAGTTACACCTCACTGAATAACTCAATCAAGCCTTCACTTTACTTTGCTGGAAAAAAAAAATTAGAATTCATTTTCAAAAAAAAAAAAAAGACAAAAAAAAAAAAAACACTGCAGATAAGACAAAAAAAAAAAAAACAATCGAATAATATCACATCGATTGTATTTATGCATCTTAAAAAATGGTTTTTGAATCTTCTAATAATCAATAAATGAGTTCTATTCAATTAGAATAAAATTGATAAAACTAACTCCGATTTATTTATTTATTTATTTTTTCAAAAAATGGCTACATATATCAATATGTGCACCAAGACAGACCCCATCTAACATCCTCATTCATTATCCATCCCATTATATTATTTAAAAAAAAAAGATATTACTGAAATGTTAAACAAAAAAGGAATCCAAAACAGAGAGAAAACAACCCTTGCAAGGGCTATCAAGAAACTAGTGTAAAAGATTCCCTATGTAACCGGATCCCAAGTTCAAAGAATTAAGCGTAATTTGCAACTTGAAATCTTAAAAGAAAAGATTCTTGTAAAAAATTATCTACTTATAAGGATGACTTTTGGACTCAAAAAGTAGAAAACAACCTCCAACAAACATACCGAACAGGCTTATAATTTTATGTAGTTGTTTTCACTTTATTCTTAAAACGAAAAACAAGGTTCATAATTAAAGATATTTCCATCAACAATGAATAAATAAGAACAAGATCATGGAGTTATTTGCAAAAGATCATGGTGTGATGCTGTGGTTCTTTACAGCTGATGGATAGATTAGTTTTTTGTTTTCTTTTGACGTAATTTTGTTATTTCTTAATCTCTTGAGATGTGTTTTACGTTATTATTTTGTACTCTTTTAATATAATTTTTGTTTTAATAAATTAGAGTGGGGGATTATAGGAGGATTGGAATCCTAACGGGTACCAATCTAATGAGGATGTGCACAGTTTTATGATAAAAAAAATGCTTTTACTATAAGAACAATAACCCTTTTAATTATCTGTAGGAACATCAATTTTAGTCGATGTTACATTTACTTTCAAAATTTTGATCTATAAATGTTCACATTTAAATTTTATAACTCACAATACAAAATTATTCTCACTCATAGATAAGATCGTCGAGAGTTTATCCAACGATTAAAAATTCAATTTCTAACGATGGTGAAAAAGACTGAATAATCATATTATAAAGATAAATCCCCCTGTCAGCCCCAACGATTCCAATAGTTCATGGAGAAAAGACGGTACTGCCTAGTTTTCTCACAAAATAATATAAAAGACAGATATAAATGCTGGAACTCATGTGAGACGACTGAATAATGCAGCTAGACTTTCCAATAGATAATATTTAAAACATGTTCAAGTGCATTACATATACGAATCTATACATACATACATATAATTATATATAAACAGTTTGTTCACTATTCAGTGCCATTAATGTTCATATGTCACCTGTACATCATTTGCTGCATTATTATCCGATATTTTAAAAATGAAATGCTAAAATGCAAGAAATATAGTTGTTTGATCCACATACGTGAGACAAACGAAGACATCACCACGAGGCCATGCTCATAAAAGTTAGCAATAGATCAGAGAGCATGATCTCTAGCTTTTAATCATACCCAAAAGATGGCAAGTTAGAGAAAAAAATATATATTTATTTTAGAAAAGTTTATTAATTGCACTTTACCTCCTAAACTGAATAGGGTCTTTTGATAAAATGCCTCTTATAAGAAAATCTTTGCACATTGCCTCCTAGGGTTTGGACTAACTCTAGCATTCGGAATTTTGTAGTTGCCACTAGTTTTCTACTTATATTATATTTACTACCATTAGGTCCCTCTAATTTTTTTTTTTATTTTTTTTATTTTACTGCATTTACGTCCTAAATGTTACTACATTTTTGTAGCTCATAATTAGTCCATTATCCAAATTTCGTATGATTTTGATGTCATATCTTCATTTTTTTTTATACATATACACCCTTAACAAGTGGTATATTTGATAATTACTCACACAAGTATAGGTTTAGGGAAATAGCATGTTAATTTTGTATTTAAAATGTAATCATTTCGCATTACCATTCTAAAATTTTTTAATATCTTTTGGCAACCATCATTCTAAAATTTTTTTTATGTGAGATTGCCGCACGAGTTGGTTAATAGAAATATAGGCAAACACTCGCTTGATTGGAATTTAAAATTTAAAATGTAAGTTTAAATTCTTTCATCTCTATTTATTAATAATAATAAAAAAAAACAAAAATAAAAAAAACAGGAGGATCGCTCAATGAATTGTTTCTCGCAATTAATTTCGTTTTACTCTCTCTAGGTAGATACATGATTGAATTGTTCTAGCATGG
The DNA here is from genome assembly GCA_008635985.1 of Ficus erecta. Classification (NCBI taxonomy): domain Eukaryota; kingdom Viridiplantae; phylum Streptophyta; class Magnoliopsida; order Rosales; family Moraceae; genus Ficus; species Ficus erecta. The sequence continues at coordinate 195,786 of BKCH01001455.1, read as the reverse complement.
TGTCAATGCACTGGACAAAATATCATTCAGAGGCAACATGTAGCTTAAAGTTGACCATGAAATGGGATTTTATCATCCATGTTTTACAAGCTTGCATTCGATACACTCTAACCAATTCCGAGCTTGGATTAAGGAGACATTTAATTATGCTAAATCTCTATCTTGTAGTAGAGGGGTGTGACAGGGAGATCCTCTCTTACTATTATTTTTTCGTTAATTTGGATTTTTCTTAGCCAATAGATTCAGACTAAAGTTGGTGAAGGAAAACGCATTCCTACCAAATTCTCATAGAGGCATGGTTTGTTTCGTTTATAGTTCCTGGTTTCATGAATTCCGTCTTTTCAATCGTATCCTTTTCTCTCTCTAGTTTTTTCTTAATAGAGTACAGCCATGATTGCTATATATATATATATATATATATATTTATTCATATATGTGAAAATAAAAAGTCTTTCACCCACTAAGATCTTGTAACTGATTGCGTTCTCAATTCGAAAAATTGACTTATACCACTACTTCATATAAAATAATAATAGTAGTAGTAACATTATAAAAGGAGATCAAGATGAGGGGACACATGAAAATTAAGAAAAATATTAGTTAATTAGCTGCAATAATGGCCGCACAAATAACAGCTAACAATGATTAAGAAAGAAAAATAAAATAACTACAATACTAATTATTAGATTGGAGGAAAGAAAAAGGAAGAGATAAAAAGACTAATCAACTTCTCGCTTTTATATTATAAATATGTATGTGGACATGTTTAACACGTCCAAACAATTTTAAATTAAATTATAACAGCAACACTAAAATAAGATTAAAGTCAGAGAAAAGGAAGAGCTAAAAGACAAAAATCAACATCACGCTTTAAAATTTTATATATGTATGTGGACACATTTAACACGACGCCCAAACAATTTTTGCTTTTGCTTTTCTTTGTGTTTTTGTTTTCTATTTTTTATTATTACTTTAAAAAAAAAATACTTTAGATCATCAGTGATGTTGAACATCATAACTAATAAAAAATGAGATTCACAACTGATGTTCTTTAGTATTATTCAACTTTTTTTTTTTTAACTTCTACTTTGATCTATCTACTAATAATTAGTAAAAGTGTGAATTTGTATAGATAAAATTAAAACTTTAAAATTAAAATAAAATCAATAATTTATTTTTTTTTTTTTTGAATTTAGAGATAGAGGATTTGAACTTTGCACTTTTAGATGAAGTTAAGTGTAATACTATCGCTAGACAATATCTGTAACCACAATATTTGAATCTTCTAATAAGTAATAAAAGGGTTAATTGGTGAAAATTGATAAAATTAAAACTTCAAAACGAAAATTTTAAAATTTTCTTAGAGGGATTTTTTTTTTGGAAAAATTATTTAAATACTCGCAGAAATCAAATATTTTCCGCATAAATTGAGACTGAAAAAGTCAAAAACCGCTTGCAACAAACAAAGACCAAAGAAAACGCATTAAGATATATACTTCCATCAAGAATAAATACACAAATAATTAATTAATTAGAACAGCTACAAAAATATTGGAAAAGTGCTTATGGACTTAATCAGCTCGCACGGATCAAACAGTATTACAATATTAGAAAAACTGCTTAGCGTATCGCCTAGGTTTCCCACAAAATGTTCAATGCCAGAGAATAATAGCTGAATCTCACGTGGGAGTGATTGAATAATGCAGACATTGCAATAATTAAAACACGAAGAAGTTCCAATACATTGCACACACATTTAGGTTTGTGTATATGTGTGTGTGTGTGTGTCTATATATATATATATAGATATATGAATGTATACATTTTAGCTCAGATCTCACTAGGTTTGTCATCCTGCATATATCTATTTCATTTGCAAGATTTTTAGCTGATATGCTTAAAAATGAATGGCTCATTATTAAAAATAAAAAATAAAAACAATAAAGTTTTATGATCCACATACGTGAGACAAACGGAGAAGCCACCACGAGCCCATGTTCATTAAAGTTGGAAGTACTACTGCATCAGAAAGGCACGTGATCTCTAGCCTTAATCCTGCCCATTAAGATGGAAAAATGTTCGGTGGTATTATTTTTTGGCAAATCACACATATAAGAACACACATTTTTTACAAACAGATTGACCACAAGGGTCTTCAGGAATAGGGATTAAGTGAACTCTACTATATTATAACTTTTATGCAATTGCTAACTGTAAGAGAACTTATGGGCACTTATATGGCACTCAAAGTCCTCATTCCCTTAATGTGCGACTTGTCAAGTGGCTACCCTTTTTTTTTTTTTTTTTTGGTAAAACACTCAGACAATCACATGCATTTCTCACCTGTAGAACGACTATAAGAGCCTTCAAGAGGAGAAACCAGGTGAGACATTAGGGTATTATTGAGACCATAAACATCATCACAAATAGAACATGAATGCCCATATATAGACTATATATTATGGGATTTACCTTCTATTACGGATAACGGTTAACAAATAATTGGTGTCTTTAATTTAGTAAGATGTCAAGTTAGAGAAAAATATTTTGGAAAAGAAAATTGCAATTTACTTTTTAAAATGAATAGGTTTAGTAAGAAGCCTCTTATTAAAAAATAAAAAAAAATATATATTAGCACATTGCATCGTAAACTTATAGATGGCGGGACTAACTCATTTATATAGTTGTATATTGTTGATGCCGAAAACGTCTCCGGCAACAACACCCAAAGTGACAGGGTCGTCCGGTCAGTTCAGGCCAGTCGCTCCGCCGTCGGTCACCTGTAAAACGGAAGCACCTCGGAATGATGGGGACACCGGTGTGGTGTCTGCCGCGGACACTCCATGCTTAAGTCAGTGAAGATACTGATGAGCGTAGGGAGAGGTAGAGATTTGGCAAGGCAAAATGACCATACCTGAATTTGTGTATTTTCCTCTATTTATAGGCGTCCTCCCCGGATTCGGGTGCTCGGGGCGACCCAGTCGGGTCGGCTACCTAGGACACCCGGTGGGTGGCTAGGGTTTTAGGCCTGCAGGGGCTATTGGCCCATTGGGCGCGCGCCACGTGGGGTCTGACTCAATGTAGGGGATAGAAAGGTGACTGTCGCCGGCGCCTGCAGGGGCAGATTTCGTCAGAGTAGGTGGCGGCGGGTGGCGATGGAATGTTCTGCAGGAGTAGGTAGGCGGCGCCTGTAGCTGATGGGTGCCAGGACAGGGTTGGCGTCTGCTGTGGTGAGGTGGACTGTGGGCCTGGATGACCTAGGCAAGTCTGGAAACCACCGACTCAATCGCTGATCCAAGAACAACGTGGCCCGAGTACACCGCTCGTTCTCGCAAAGGCGTGGGATGTGGTCGGCTAACATTTCTGGTCGGCTTCTCGTCCGGCCACCGGAACCGTAGTCGAGAAGGTAGGCGTATCGCTGATTGTGGTCGGAAGTGGTACTTCGTGGTCGGAGCAGAAAACAACATCAACATATATGTCACAACTTTTTCGACCAAATCTGTGATGTGGATCCATGCATGTAAATTTTCTAGTAATGAAGCTAAGAATTGAAATTTGATAAAATTTGAATGTCTTTTTGTTGTTGCCATTGTTTTAATACTTATATGGTCTTTTCTATTCAGTTTTGTTTTTTAATTTATTTGTACAAGTCTTCAGCGTACGTTACTACATTTTTATAGCACATTTGTCCCTTTTTAATTTCTATATTTCGACTAATTTTGCCGTTATGTCCTCACGTGCTGTACACACCCATAGCATGGTGCATTCAGAAAACTTAAACAAATAATTATTTTTTTGTAAAAGGTTATAGAGAACATCAAGTTCACATAAGGCCTTTTTGTCTTTGCTGTAAGCTAAGAGTGTACATGCAAAGTACATGATAACTTAATGGCAAAATTGGAAGAAGAAGAAAATGAATGATGTGCTACAAAATAGTGAGGGCTTAAGTAAGACAAAAAGAAGCACATGGTTGATAAGTGCAACACAAGTATAAGCTTAGGGATCGATGGCGCAAATAAACTTAAAATTAGGAGATTGGGAAGATAAAAACCAAAACCTGCTCCCCCTGTCCTCAACAAGCAATAGTAAGATTCCAAACACAATCTATTATTTCAAAGCACAATAAAAAATATATATATCTTGAGTCAGACAAAACAAGATAGTTATATAAATATATATATATATATATATATTAAATTAAATCTCTTTTGTATCATCGTTCTATAATTTTGTAATAGAATCCTTTCATATCATCATTCTAAAATTTTTTATTATGATATTAAAGGTTTTTCTTAATAAATGGTGGAGACATGAAACAGTACTATATCAACACATCTCGAGTAGATTGGTATTGTTTTAGCGCCTTTATCATTGTGAAATTGTGGCATGAGTTAGTTAATTAATTTTTTTCTTAAAAAAAAGATATATGCAATGACTTGATTAAAACAAAAAACTAAAGAATAACTTTATATCTTATTTGAACAAAAAATAATACTAGTAATATCAACTCTAATATCTATTTTTGAATACCAAGTTATATGATATTTGCATAAAATTTACGTGAAATTCATATCATATACCACATTAATAATTTTAATTGAGACCATGAATACCTATATAGACTATATATAATGGGATTCACCTTCTATTACGGGTGATGATCAACAAATAATTGGTGTCTTTTATTTAGTAATTGTTAAGTTAGAGAAGAATATTTTGGAAAATAAAATTGCAATTTTCTTTTTAAAATGAATAGGTTCGGTGAGAAGCCTCTTATAAAAAAAAAAATAAAAAACTTATTAGCACTTTGCATCGTAAACTTAATAGATGGCGGGACTAACTCATTTATATAGTTGTACATGTCACAACTTTTTCGACCAAATCTGTGATGTGGATCCATGCATGCAAATTTTCTAGTAATGAAGCTAAGAATTGAAATTTGATAAAATTTGAATGTCTTTTTTTTGTTGCCTTTGTTTTAATACTTATATGGTCTTTTCTATTTAGTTTTTATTTTTTTAATTTATTTTTACAAGTCTTCAGCGTACGTTACTACATTTTTATAGCACATTAGTCCCTTTTTATTTCTATATTTCGACTAATTTTGCCGTTATGTCCTCACGTGCTGTACACACCCATAGCATGGTGCATTCAGAAAACTTAAACAAAATAATTATTTTTTTGTAAAAGGTTATAGAGAACATCGAGTTCACATAAGGACTTTTTGTCTTTGCTGTAAGCTAAGAGTGTACATGCAAAGTACATGATAACTTAATGGCAAAATTGGAAGAAGAAGAAAATGAATGATGTGCTACAAAATAGTGAGGACTTAAGTAAGACAAAAAGAAGCACATGGTTGATAAGTGCAACACAAGATCGACGGCGCAAATAAACTTAAAATTAGGAGATTGGGAAGATAAAAACCAAAACCAGCTCCTCCCGCTCCTCAACAAGCAATAGTAAGATTCCAAACACAATCTATTATTTCAAAGCACAATAAAAAAAATCTTGAGTCAGACAAAACAAGATAGTTATATATATATATATATATGTATATATATTTAAAATAGAATCTCTTTTGTACCATTGTTCTGTAATTTTTTAATAGAATCCTTTCATATCATCATTCTAAAATTTTTATTATGATATTAAAGGTTTTTCTTAATAAATAGTGGAGACATGAATCAGTAGTGTATCAACACATCTCAAGTAGGTTGGTATTGTTTTAGCTCCTTTATCATTGTGAAATTGTGGCATGAGTTAGTAAATTAAAATTTTTTTCGTAAAAAAAAAAAAAAAAGATATATGCAATGACTCGATTAAAACAAAAAACAAAAGAATACCTTTATATCTTATTTGAACAAAGAGTAATGCTAGTGATACCAATTCTAATATCTATTTTTAAATAACAACTTATATGATATTTGCATAAAATTTGCGTGACATTTATATCATATATACCACATTAATAATTTTAAATGTAACACTTATTTTTACTACTATGCCCTTTAGTCTCTACTTTTTGATTGCCAACTCTTTCTCTCTCCCACCCATCGAGCACCATAAGCAAATCCAACCAATCATCTTCAATTGAAAAAAAAAATAGTAATAATAAAAAAAAAAGTAGCAAGTTTTTTCTCTCACTGTCTTTTTCCCCCTCCTCCACTACTATAGCATGTTAACAGTGGAATTATTATTATTATTATTATTATTATTATTATTTTGCTCTGACAAATGGAAATTTTGTTTGCTATTCTGCCTGATTTTTTTTTTTTTTTTGGTTGGGTTTCTTACATAAACTTTCTCAATAATTTTCCCTTGCTAAATTGGTGATTTATGTATTGCTGATATTTAAGTGATTTTTTTTCCCTTTTTTGCAATGATACTTGAGTGATTATCATTGATCATAGATGTGTTGGCTAAGTTCGCTTTCATGTTTAGTTGTTGGAGTTAAGGGGGGAAAATATGACAAAATGAATGAAGCAATCAATTTCGACGTGTGAACAGCAAGAAGGAAAGAGGTTGAACCAAAGAAGAAGAAAAAAAGAAAAATAAAAGGGGACAGAAACCCACGTGAATCAAAAGTGGCAAAGGAATCAATGAGAAAGGAAATATCAATCCCATCTCTGTGGTCCAAGTCTATATAAGAAATAGCTAGACTTGAGAAAGAAATACATACCGTTTGGAGACGTCTAGAGACAGTATTTGGAAGGTTGGGTTGGAAATATGTGTTTGAGGGGAAGATATTTGAATAAGTTTTATAATATAGAAAATAGTGCAAAAATTGAAAATGTGTTTGGAAAAAAAATGTAAAATAGATCTTGTTTTATTTATCTCGTCATTACAAGCATTTTTACACAAGAATTATCTCATTTCGATTTGAAATGAGAAAGTAATGTACTTTTAAACTTTGAGCTTTTTGAAAGTAGAAGAGAGGAAATTTGATGTAGAGTTGAGAGTTTTGGATATAGATGACATTTTTTTGCTTGGAAACGTTGTCCAAACAGACTTAGAGAGTAACTTGATAAGTTTTTATATTCTACTTTTTCTCTTATGTCTATATTTATGATTTTTCTTAGTTTTGTTATGCATTAATTTGCTTTGCTAGGGCTACAATGTAGTCTAATTATGAAGATTCAATTTTTGTAATTTTTATTACCCAAAATTTCATTATTGTTTATGTTCATTAATGTGCTTAATGCTTTAAAATATTGGTCAATATTTGATTAATGATTATATTGAGGCTGAGAGAGGTGAAGTATGATATTTGCTTCTTTTAATGAATTTCGTGAATTACATAAGAGACAAAGATGTACTGGCCTAATTCATGCAGTTATTTTGTATATTACCAAATTAAGATCACAAAAGGTTTTTAGGGAATTGAGATCTATTGTCTCGGATTTCCTGTCCAATTAGATGTCCCTCCAATAGTTTCATACCATATCATTTGAATTTAATTATTTAGCCATAAAAAAAATGCTAAACATCGAAAATTCTTGAACAAATTGATGAGTTGTCAAAAGCCTATTGAGATGACAGCATTTGAGATAGGAAAATGAGATAACAGATCTAGACTCATTTTTAGGTATTACAATTCAAATTATAAAGACATGGTGGGTTGATATTTAAGAATAGTACTTTTGGTGTTGATTGATAGAGAATTATTTCAAATGAATCAAAGTTAACGAACAGTTAATATCGGTGATAATTTCTAGTGACGTGATTTAAGTAATTACTTTGGATTAGTTATGATGAAAAGGGATGCTATATTGTTTTAATTATATGATTGTTTCGTCTTTATTTATTTGCAGTACTTTTTAGTTTCATTTTAATCTTTTAGCATTTAATTTTTTTTTTTAAATTCTATTCATTCAAAAGAATTTACAATTTCGGTAATAAATCATATAATTAAAAGAAATCATATAATTAAACGTACTATTCGTGAGATCAACACTTTTATTAATCTTTAATTACTTGTGTGGTCAATTATACTTGTGTTCGATTAAAATTAAGAAAAACTTAATATTACTCTTAAACTAAATATATACAATGATTTACAAGTACATAGGTGCACACCAAATTATTTTTCTCATTGAGATGAGATATATTACCTAACAATTGAGGAATAATGAGTCTTTTTTATTTTTTTTATTTTTTTTATATTTTTTATTGAAGAGGAATAATAAGTCTTATCAAAATACATATTTAGCGATTACCTCACACTCATGCTCCTAATAATAATATAGAGGGAAAGAGAAAATCGCTTTACCTCACACTCATGCTCCTAGTAATAATATAGAGGGAAAGAGAAAATCGCCCTATCATTACTATTATTATTATTATTATTATATTTTTTTGTTATTATTATTATTATATTTTTGTTTCTTTCCCCTCTTTATCAAATCGGCATTGATGAATTCTAACTAATTCATTGAAACATTTATTACTTTTTGAAAACAAACTGCTCGTAACGGAAATGTTCCGCCTTTATTGTCGTTAAGTCTCACCGGAGCTTCATCCTTCCATTCGGGATGGCAAAAAAAGGGTAAAAAGTTATCTTCTTCTTTATCAACAAGAACTAAACATATAAACTAAAAACCCAAATCTAATATAAATATCAATATAGTTATATGATAGTTATACAAGTAACAGAGAGATAAAATGAATGATGATAGTTGTATATATATATATAATTATTGTATTCTTCTTTTGTAAAATATTTTATTAGTTTAAAATAAAGATATATCAATCTTTTAAAACTAAAAATGAAGGGAGAGCTTGCATACTTCTATCAATGGAATGATGCAAAATAATGCATCCACATCTCCTCTCCCTTCATTCTTCCATCCAAGCGAATGATGGAATGGACATCTCCTTCACCCCTCTCCCTCCCTTCATCTCTCCCTCTAACCAAACACACTATTTATCAAAAAAAAAAAAAAAAAGAGCATAATACTTAAGTTGTTCTTCTCAAGTTTGTTCTTCTCAAGTATTAAACATTTAAACTCTTCTTCAGCAACAGAGAACAAAAAAATGTATTCCGGCTTTGGAAACGGAGAATCATAGATGGTAGAGAAACAAAGAAAAATCATAGTGAGGTGCACAAGCAGTGGTGCGGCATTTGGCATACACAATTTTCGAGGGGAACCATTAACGTATTTCTGAAAAAAAGAAAAAAGAAAAAAAAAAGATCAACATTGAATGAGAGTTTCAAATCACAAATTGAAGATCATCTCTTTCATCATCACTGTATTTGGTCATGAATTGAAGAGTTAATAAACTTGTTGAGCACAAATATCCAAATCAAAGAAAATCAGACAAATAAAGTTTAGCTCTCTCCATCCTCACGCTCACACCAACAAGCGCAACCCTCTCCGTCGCCACAAATCCTCAACCCCCTCTACTTGATGAAAAATATAGGTCTTATGAAAAAATAAGTCGATGATGTAATTCTATTACTTTATGAATTATTATAACTACTAAATTTTACTTTTAACATCATATTAAAATATGAAATTCAATTTTAGATAGGTTAATGTTTTTAATTTTTGGTTTTAAGACAACCTTCTTTATTTAACTGAAATATTTATTATTACTTTCTTCATCTATATGCGAATGAATCCACATAATATAAGTCACCAAATCCTTCATACTACTATGGTACAAGAAAGAATTAATTTGTAACTGACAAAATGAAAAAAAAAAAAAAAAAAAAAAGGCACAGTAAAAATAAATTTTGCAAATTATTTTATGTAGTAAAAAATACCGATAAAGATGATTAGACAATTAATATTTACACCGACTCAAGAAATATTAGTATCATCGTCATCTTAGTTAAGTGATTTTTTTTAATAAACTCTTAGCTAAGTAAATTAAACTCATATAACATTATCTTACAAAATAAAATCGATTTACTTTTCAAATTTACAGGTATACATGAGATTTTTACATGCCTAATGTACAGCTTACCACCGTTTTATAAACGCCACCGTATAGAAGCTAAGCCTCTATATATATATATATATATATATATATATATATATATATATATATTCTTTTCATATTGCCCATGATTCACACCCCACCGCTGAAGAAGGCAGGAATGACAACACGGTCCGACCATTCGCGAACCTAATATGCAAACACAAACACCATCAAAAAGACAAATTAACCAATCAACACAGACCAACAAAATGTGAGTGGTCCCCAATCTTATCACTACCACCACTTTACCAAAAGTTACTAAAAAAAAAAAAAAAACCCCACACAAATTAATCATGGGGGTCTCTGCTCTCTCAAGTTGAAGCAAGCCAAAAAAAAAAAAAAAGCAAACCACAAAATTGAAAAATCATTTGTCTCACAGTGTTATCAAATAGAGCTCGATGATATATATCGTTTCTTTTTATGGAAAGGTATCTTACACTTGGTAGTCATTTTATGGAAAACATTAAAAAAAATAACTACAAAAAAGAAGAAAACTAAGGTTTTGTTTGATATTTAAGTTTAATTCCCACTAAATTATACATTTTCATTTTAATTTTTGTCTTTTTCTGAAAAATCAACAAAATTTATAACTAGTTTTTGAAAAGTCAATCAACTTTAACTTAAAAATTTTATCTCCAACCAGCGAATCAAATGCGAGCTAAGTGGTTTTTAAAAGTAACTATAGGTCCGTTTAGTGAGACGGTTTGAGTTGAAATTTTTAAGTTTGAGTTGGTTGACTTTTTAAAAACTAGTTATAATTTTTGTTGACTTTTCAGAAAAAGATAAAAACTGAGATAAAAATGTGAGTTTAAGACGTAATACCAAACGGACCATATATTTATCATTGATTTCCTTTTTTTCCTTGCCACCATTTGAAGATTTTTTAAAAAAAAATTTTGTTTACACAACTCTATCAGACAAAAAAAGAATTATCAAATTCGTGGGAGCATTTTTCTCTATGTTATTTGTTGTTATTTTGTCTAGATTTTTTTTTTTTTAATAAATCTTGTCTAGATTTTAATGGGTGTTTTTAATTTTAATTTTTTTATCTATAAGAAAATGACGAGAGAAACAACTGATATATTAATTAGAGATGTTCAGCCCATCTTAATTAGGTTGATATTCTATGACCAAATCATCATATACCAAGAAAAAACGCGTCTAGAAAACTGAACCGTAGATCACAAAAATCCAACAAAGACTAGTGTTCTTGTACAGTATCCCTGGAAACAACGCTTTATGTTAAGTAGTAACGCTAAGAATCGCAATGTTTAATATGAATTTCCTTTTACATACCAAGTAACCTTACACACACACACACACACACATATACATATATATTGTTTGTTTGTTTCCAAACTAATCAGATGATAGCTTTATTTTCTAATACCACTTTTCTTTCAACATTACAAAATAACCAAAAAAAAAAAAAAAGAATAAAAAAACTAACTAGAATCCAAGAAATCTTCATTGAATCAACAAAAAGATTTGAAACAAATAAATGACGGGCAAATATTGAAAAGAAACAATAGGACACATCAATAATTGAATAGAATTCCCTCAAAAAAAAAAAAAGGAAAAAAAAAGAGAATTGAATCAGCTAGGTGCTGATGATGTGGGCCATTATTTAAGGCTCAAGGGCTCATCATTCTGCAACATATAGCTTCGATCAAACCAAACATCACATCCTCTCAAGCCAAAAAAAAAAGATAAAAACAATCGTAGTCTAGTGCAAGTTCACATCACAATTACACCCACCGTCACCATTATTCAACGACAAAAAATACAACTAAAAAAATAAAAAGGAAAAACTTTTCAATGATATTTATGTCTCCTAGATGAAAGCTTAGTAAATAAGAGCCAACTGAATTAAGTCACAAAATTCTCCCACACCACTACACTACTAACTTGGGTTGTTCTAAAAAATGGGAAGAACCCCTTGCTGCAGCGGCGAAGGGCTGAAGAAAGGCGCCTGGACGGAGGACGAGGACAAGAAGCTCGTCGATTACATCGCCGAACACGGCGAAGGTGGCTGGCGAAGTTTGCCTCAGAAAGCTGGTAAAAAGGTTTTTTTAAGATTCTAGAAATTGTATAAAGGTTGTTCAGTACTGAATATTCATATGTTTGGATTATTGTTTTGTTAACTATGATTTTTTTTTTTTTTACTATGATTTTAGGCCTTTTGAGGTGCGGGAAGAGTTGCAGATTGAGATGGGCTAATTACTTGAAGCCGGGTATTAAGAGAGGAGAATTCAGTATCGAGGAAGAGGAGACTGTTATTAGATTACATTCTACTTTGGGAAACAAGTGAGTACTATAGTGATGTGAATACATTCTTTTTTTTGACATATTTTTTTTAGTTTAAGGCGAGAGATTCAAACTATATATTTAGATATGATATTATTTTTAGATTATACACGTAACTACTTTTTGACATCAATTTTTGTCTCTCTTTATTATTATTATTATTTTTCTCTCTTTTGACACTAACTTTGCAACTGATATCGTAGGTGGTCAACAATAGCCAAGCAATTGCCAGGACGAACAGACAACGAAATCAAGAACCATTGGAACACCCGACTCAAAAGACTCGTCGCCGAAAGACGAATCGATCGAAGCGCAGCTAAAAATTCTCCCGAGGTGCCGGAGAACGGCGACACTAACATCGAGACAGATAATAGAAGTTCACAAGTACAAGAGCTTGAAAATTCCGGCAAGTCCAAAGGTTCAATTTCGACGTCGTCCAAGCTACTCAACGAGGTCGCCGCGAAGCTCAGGGCGTCGGGTTCGCTTGCCTCATTCATGTCCCAACAAGTCGGGACATCCCAGTCGCCGGAAGGTAGTTCTGTCCCGAGTGCAAGTTCGGCTCGTTTACTCAACAAAATGGCCACTACTCTTAGTTCATCCTTACCAAAATCACATTCTTTGAGTGCGATTAGTGCAATTTTTTCCAAGTCATTAGATGGTGGTGTTAGTAGTACTGCTACTGGTAGTATAAATAATCTTAATTCTGAGAATAATAGAATTGGCAATTCCAATAATAGTCCTGTGGAAAGTATTCCTCAACCCCTCGAAAATGCAGTGCAAGTTTCAAGACAAGCGACTCTCTCCGCCTCAGCTAGGCTGCTCAACAGAATGGCCTCAAAATTGGCTCTAACTCATCATCGGCCGCATTTACTACTCGTCGATTCAAGAACCGTTTCTAGCGAATCGCCAAATCAAGAGCGGACTAGAACCGAGTCTCTGCCTTCCGAACCGAGTGCTTTGATGCAGGATTCACCACAACAAATCTTGTCCCATTTTGATGGAGCTACTTCAGGCACTTGTGGTGGTGATCAATCTTATAATTGCCATCAAGATTTGGCGATACAAGGCGACCGAGATCTGTCATTCCTTATGGAGATTGATGATCATGATCATGATGATCAGAAAGAAAGAGACGATCAAAATGTTGTTAGTGATTATGATCAGTTAGAGAGTTTCTTAAATGGGAATGACTCGGATGAAGTGATCATGACTAGTGCAAGTACTAGTCCTGTGGAAGCCAGTATTGAAGCAAATATTTGGAATGACTCGTTTTTCGTTGATGAGTTCTTTGATTTTGCAATAATTCAGTGATTTTTTTTTTAACTATCTATTCTGACAACTTATTATTTAGTCCCACTAAATTGAATAAAATTTCAGTGTGAGGCCCGTTGTGCTTCTTCCGTACTCTAAATTTTGTAATTATTTTGTTTTTTTTTTTATTGAATAGAAATAAACCTTTTTTTAATGGACAAACATATATGTTTTTTTTTTTTGGTTGTAACATAACTAAAGGTATAATTATGATTCCATAAAGATCGTGTTGATGTTGTAATCTGCTCCGACCACGAAGCACCACTTCCGACCACCCTCTGCGATCTCCCCACCTTCTCGAGTACGGGTCCGGTGGCCGGACGATTGGCCGACCAGAAATGTTAGCCGACCACATTCCACGACCTCGCGAGAACGAGCAGCGTACTCGGACCATATTGTTCTCGGATCACCCGATCGAATCGATTGTTTCCAGACTTGCATAGGTCACCCGGGCCCACATTCCACCTCACTACGCAGCTGACGCCAACCCTGTCCTGGCACCCATCAGCTACAGGCGCCGCCCACCTACTTCTGCAGAACATCACATCGCCACCCACCGCCACCTACTCTGACAGGATCTGCCCCTGCAGGCGCCGGCGACAGTCACCCTTATGTCCCCTACATTGAGTCAAACCCCACGTGGCGCACGCCCATTGGGCCAATAGCCCCTGCAAGCCTAAAACCCTAGCCACCCACCGGGTGCCCTAGGTAGCCGACCCGACCGGGTCGCCCCGAGCACCCGAATCCGGGGAGGACGCCTATAAATAGAGGAAAACACACAAATTCAGGTATGGTCATTTTTGCCTTGCCAAATCTCTGCCTCTCCCTACGCTCATCAGTTTCCTAGCTGACTTAAGCATCAGAGTGCCCGCGGCAGACACCACACCGGTGTCCCCATCATTCCGATGTGCTTCCATTTTGCAGGTGACCGACGGCGGAGTGATTAGCCTGTTCTGACCGGACAACCCTGTTACATTGGGTGTTGCTGCCAAAGGCGTTTTCGGCATCAACAGATCGGTAGGACTGACTTTGGATAGTGATTCAAGATATTTTTCTAGAGCTCCTAATGATGTTTTTCAAAATTATTTATCAAATTCTTTGCAACGGAAGTAATCTCGTAATGACATTCTTGTTGAATATGAAAAGTTACTACCTTTTTGCTCACAGTACAAAGCAGTACTTGGCCTTTTTTGGTAGACAATCACGTTTGGTAAGAGGGTACAATTAAACAAAAAAATTTATTCCAACTGATCGTTCAAAAATATCGACAGATCGAAGACATTTCATAGGGATTAGCTCACCAAGTAAGAGAAGAAGGATTTGAACAGGAATTTACTCCTTAAGTTAAAAAGTTGATAATTTTTTTTTTTGTTTCTCTTTAATAAGTAAAAGTTATAGACTATACTAAAAAAAATGAATAAATAAAAAAAATAAGACCAAAATGGCCATTAAAGCTTGAAATACTGTAATTGAAATAATACACAAGATTCCATGTGTACTTATTACTTGCAAACAAGTATAACAAAAAATGTGTTTTTGGATATACGCAATTATGAAAGATGCTATAACTGTTATACTTTTTTTTTTTTGTCTCCGTACTTCGGAGTTCGTTCGCCTTTATAGATATGAACACCTTTTATAGTTCAACAAAGGTGACGCATTGCTGATGACTACCTACACTACAACAATTTCATAATTAACTTTCAATTAAAAAATTAGTTGGGATGCGCCATAAAATTAAAATCTCAACCATTTTTTTGCCAAAAAAAAAAAAAAAAACTCAACCATTAGATCTGTGGTGAAAGTAGGAAATGATGTTAATTTATTAACGGCCACCTAAAGATCAATTTCAACCACCCGCTCAAATAACTTATATTTAGTGATTCAATTATTGATATTAGATATAAAGTACATCTCCCAAAAAAAAAAAATTATTACACAAGATCAGTGTTGATGTCGGTTTCTGCTCCGACCACAAAGTACCACCGCCGACCACTTCACTCGATCTTCCCACCTTCTCGGAGACACACTCACCGCCTCGGCTGGTCGGCTGACCGAGACGTCGGCCGACAACATCCTTTGACCCCGCGAGAACTGGCTGTGTACGCGGACCGTGATGTTCTCGGATTAACCCATTGTATCGGCTGCCTCCGGATTTGCCTGGGTTGTCCGGGCCCGCGGTCACCTCAGCTGACACCAACCCTGCCCTGGCACCCATCTGCTACAGGCGCCGCCCACCTACTCCTGCAGAACGTCACTTCGCCACCCGCCGCCACCTACTCTGACACCAAGCCTGCCCCTGCAGGCGCCGACGGCGGACACCCTTCTGTTCCCCACTTGGAGCCAGACCCCGCGTGGCACACGCCCGTTGGGCCAGTAGCCCCTGCAGGCCTACAACCCTAGTCACCCGCCGGGTGTCCTAGGTAGCTGACCCGACCGGGTCGCCCCGAGCACCCGAGTCCGGGGAGGACGCCTATAAATAGAGGAAAAATACACGAATTCAGGTACGGTCATCTTTGCCTTGCCAAATCTCTGCCTCTCCCTACGCTCATCAGAATCATTACTGACTTAGGCGTCGGAGTGCCTACGGCAGACACCACACCGGTGTCCCCCTCATTCCGAGGTGCTTCTCTTTTGCAGGTGATCGACGGCGGAGCTTCTGGCCTGATTTGACCGGACGGCATTGTTACTTTGGGTGTTGCTGCCGGAGACGTTTTCGGCATCAACATTTTGGCGCTAGAAGGAGGGCGCCGCGCCTTTCCAGCAATCTTTTCATCACTCGCGCTCCCCGAGCGCCCGTCCACCCAAGCCATGGCTGACCAAGACAACCAAGATTTCCAGAACGCAGACAACCCGGGGCCTTCCGGCTCGAGAGGCACCCAGAGGACTCAGCGCGCGAGAAGGGCCCGGGCGCAGCGAAGGCCCACCCAGACGGAGGTTCTTACCGAGAACGTCCGAGACCTGACAGAGCTCGTCAGGTCACTGGTGGAAGGACGCCGAGAAGCTAATGTTGTCAAGTTCCCCGAGGAACCGCCCGAGGTGGCCGAGTCCACACCGAGCAGGCCCCCAGGGTCTGGAAGCCGACAACGCAATGCCCCGCCATCGGGCGACAGGAGGAGCAAACCGGTCGCACCGAGAGAGCCTGGGCCGACAGCCCCAAGAGGGCGCAGAACCGAGCAGGGTGCGGTCCAGGAGCCGTCACACGCAGGACACCCGCTCGAGAGCGCCCGAGCGTCCAGCGGCGACTGAAGGCAACCCGGATAATCGCGGGAGAGATACCGTGAACATCCGGGGGAGTACCACTTCCGTCTTTGACCGCCTTGGCAGGCCGGCGGCCCACCGGCGCCTGGGCCGAGAACGCTCTGTCGACAAGCCTGTCAAGACCGAGGACTACAATCAGACCAGGCTAGACCAGCTCCAACGGCAGCTCGACCAGCTCGTGGGCCGACAGTACGGCATGGACCAGTTCGGGGCGGTGGACCCGCCATTTTCACCAGCAATTATAGCAGCCCCCGTACCCGGCTAGATTCAAGATGCCGTCTATCATTTCCTACGACGGCTCCACCGACGCTGACGAGCACATCGAGAACTACCAAGCTCACATGCTGATCCAAAATGCCAATGAGGCTGCCCTGTGCAAGTCGTTTTGCTTGACCCTGTCCGGACCGGCCCGCCAGTGGTACCGGAGGCTGGTCCCCGGGTCGATTGGCTGCTTCAAACAGCTCGCCGACGCCCTAGCAGCAGCCTTTCTGAGCTCAAAGACTAGGAAGCTGGGGCATCCCACCTTTTCAGCATCAAGCAGGGCGAGACGGAGCCCCTGAAGACGTACCTCGAGCGCTTCGACAAAGCGGTCGTGCAGGCTGAGACCTGCACCGACGACAGCTTGATGGGGGCGTTCCGAGAAGGCATCAAGGACGCACGGCTCGTCTGGACGCTCGCCTACGATAGGCCACCCACCTTCGCGCAGCTAAGGGGGATCGCCTGGAGGCACGCCGAGGCCGACGAGTACGTCCGAAAAAGAGGACTCGCGTCCAGAGAACCACCCCGGCTTCCCGGAAGGAAGTCGGATAAGAACCAACCCGACCAGAGCCGACAGGACAGGGGGAAAGCTGTGGTCGTGGACAACCGGGCTACGCCCAACCCCAGTCAGAGAACGCCAGCGGGGAGATTCCAGCAATATACCCCGCTGGTGACAACTATCGAGCACGTCCTCCACCAGGTGAGTGGTCGGGGGTTGCTTCGGGACCCTCCACCACTCCGGCTAGACCGATCACGGAGGAACCAGAGCAAGTATTGCAACTTCCACAAGGACGTGGGCCACGACACCAAGGATTATATACAGCTCCGAGACCAGATCGAGCTGCTGATCCGCGATGGCCACTTGCGGGAGTTCGTGGAGAGGGTCATCACCCAGGCTGGGCCGAGTAGAGCCCCTCAGGCTCCCCGGCAGAATCCGAGACCTGCTGGTCGGACTGATGAGCCGGCGCAGGAGCACATCGTCCACACCATTTTCGGCGGGGCGGCTACCGGTGACACCGCCAGCAGCCGTAGGAGTTACGCTCGGGAGGCCCGCCGGTACGCCCGGGGGGAGTACATCAACATGGCAGAGCATATCTCCAAAATATGCCGCCAAGACAGCGCGCCAATCACCTTCACGGATGAGGAAGCCGATCAACTACTCCACCCCCACAACGACGCTCTAGTCGGCGAGGTCCGAGTAGCCGACAACGTCATCCGCCCCGTCCTGATCGATAATGGCAGCTCCGCCGACATAATGTTCGTGGACGCTTTCGCGAGACTCAAGATAGAGGGCGCTATGCTCACGCCCGCCCAAACTCCCCTCTATGGGTTCTCCGGAGAGTGTGTCCGTGCTGCTGGGACGGTCAGCCTCTCGGTCACAATCGGGGCTGGCCTGGAAAGGGTAACTCGGATGGTAGAGTTCATCGTGGTGGACCGACCATCCGTCTACAACATCATCTTGGGAAGGCCGACCCTCAATGCAATAAAGGCGGTAGTCTCCACCTACCACCTAGCGATGAAGTTCCCTACCAGCGGTGGGGTCGGCGTGTTCCAGGCAAACCAGGAGGGCGCGAGGAAATGCTACATGGAGGCGGTCAACAAAGTGTGCCGAAAGGCACCCGCCCCGATAATCGTGGCAGCCGTCTTCACGGTAGACGAGGTCGAGACCCCCAATGGGGAGATCACCAGCCTAAGCGACTTGGACCCGCGGATTCCCGAGGAGGAAATCCGAGCACACCCGGTCGAAGACCTGGTTCCTTACCAGCTGGACCCTGAGCATCCGGAGAGGACCGTGCTGCTCGGCTCGAGGCTTGGTTCCGAAACCCGAGCGGAGCTTGAGAGATTTCTCCAGGAGCACAAGGATGTCTTCGCCTGGTCGCACGAGGATATACCCGGGATCGACCCGGCGGTGATGTGCCATCACCTGAGCGTCAACCCGAGGCATAGGCCCGTGATCCAGAAGAGGAGAGCCTTCAACCCTGAGAGGTACGCGGCCATCAACGTGGAGGTGAAGAAGCTGCTCGCAGCAGGCTTCATCCGAGAAGTCACCTACCCGGAGTGGCTGGCCAACGTCGTCCTGGTCAAAAAGACCACCGGGAAGTGGAGAGTCTACATAGACTACACGGACCTCAACAAGGCCTGTCCGAAAGACAGCTTCCCGCTTCCTCGGATTGACCAGCTGGTCGACGCCACGGCCGGCCACGAGTTGATCAGCTTCATGGACGCGTACTCGGGATACAATCAGATCCCTCTAAGCAGGTCCGACCAGGTGAAGACGGCGTTCACCACCGACCAGGGCCTATACTGCTACCAGGTCATGCCCTTCGGTCTCAAGAACGCCGGGGCGACATACCAGCGGCTGATGAACAAAATGTTCGCCCCGCTCATTGGGAAGTCGATGGAGGTGTACGTCGACGACATGCTGGTGAAGAGTCGCCGAGCGGGCGGCCACATTCAAGACCTCCGGGCCTGCTTCAACATTTTGCAGCAGTACCGGATGAAGCTCAACCCGGCCAAGTGCGCCTTCGGGGTGGAGTCAGGGAAATTCCTCGGGTTCATGGTGAACCACCGGGGAATCGAGGTCAACCCCGCCAAGGCCCAGGCCGTCGTTGACTTGCAGCCGCCGAGAACGACGAAGGAGGTTCAGAGGCTCACCGGGATGATCGCTGCCCTCTCCCGGTTCGTGTCCCGGTCCACCGACAAGTGTTCCCCATTCTTCCAAGCACTTAAGGGCCAGGGCAAGATCAGCTGGGATGACAAGTGCGGGGAAGCTTTCGAGGGCTTGAAAGAGTACTTGGCTAGCCCACCACTGCTGTCGAAACCTGTTCCCGGGGAAGTGCTACTCGTCTACCTTGCAGTGTCCGAGAAGGCAGTCAGCTCGGTTTTAATCCGAGAAGAAGACAGGATACAGCTCCCCGTCTACTACAGCAGCAAGGCCTTTCAAGGCGCAGAGGAGAGATACACCCCTCTGGAAAAGTTGGCCTTGGCGTTGGTCTCTTCAGCCCGCAAACTGAGGCCGTACTTCCAGGGTCACCCGATCCGTGTCCCGACCAGCTACCAACTTCGCCAGGTGCTCCAGAACCCCGACCTGTCGGGGCGGATCGCGAAATGGGCCATCGAACTCGGAGAATTCGACATCGAATATGTTCCACGCACTGCGGTAAAGGCGCAAGCGCTAGCTGATTTTGTGGCCGAGTTCACGGGCGCTCCCGAGCCTACTCCGGTTTCCTCGGAGGAGGTCGCAGGGCCCAGTGAAGACGACCCGACGGCTCCGAACATGAACGTCTCAAGGTGGAAACTGTTCGTTGACGGGTCCTCAAACTCGGGGGGCTCCGGCGCGGGGCTCGTCCTCGTAAGCCCCGACCAGTACAAGACCAGCCAGGCACTCCGCTTTAGCTTTAAGGCGTCCAACAATGAAGCGGAGTACGAGGCTGTGATCGCTGGGCTCGGCCTTGCCCGAGAACTTGGTGTGCAAGACATCGAAGTGTTCAGCGACTCGATGCTCATTGTAAACCAGGTGACGGGGGAGTTCCAGGCGAAGGAAGCAAGAATGACGAAGTACCTGGGCAGGGTGAAAGCCCTGCTTGGCCAATTCAAGACCCAGGTGGTTACCCGGATACCTCGTTCGGAGAACATCGAGGCAGATGCCCTCGCTCGGCTCGCCTCGGGGAATGACCTCGATGGTCTGGTTTCGTTCCCGATTGAGCGGCTAGATCAGCCGAGTATCGAGCGAGAAGAGCAGGTCCTCTGTTCCGAGAGCGCCACCACCTGGATGGATCCGATCATCAGGTACCTCGCCGAGTCCAAGCTTCCTGAGGACCGAGAGCAGGCTCGGCGGATCAAGAACACATCGGTCAGGTATACAATCATCGACGGAAAAATTGTACCGCCGAGGGTACTCTTCCCCCTACCAATGCTGCGTTGGCCCTGCCGAAGCCGAGTACGTCATGAAGGAGATACATAGCGGGGTCTGCGGGAACCATTCAGGGGGGAGAGCCCTGTCATTCAAATGCCTTCGTCAGGGGTACTATTGGCCGACCATGGGCAAAGATGCAACGGACTTTGCCCAAAAATGCCTAAAGTGTCAGCAGTTCGCTAGGGCCATCAAGTCGCACCCCGAGAAGCTGACCTCGGTGGTGTGCTCTTGGCCGTTCGCCAAATGGGCTCTCGACCCGATCGGACCACTCCCCATGGCCCGGTCGCAGCTTCGCTATTGCATCGTGGCAATAGACTACCTCACGAAGTGGGTCGAGGTCGAACCACTGGCCCAGCAGACAGAGGCGAAGTGCACCAGTTTTTTGTGGAAGAGCATAATTTGTCGATTCGGGCTCCCCCACACCGTGGTAACGGACAACGGGAAGCAATTCGACAATCCCAAATTCATCGCTCTCTGTGAACAGTTCGGGATCAAGAAGGTGTTCTCTTCTCCCGGGCACCCTCAGAGCAATGGACAGGTGGAAGCCGCCAACAAAACCATCAAGGAAAACTTGAAAAAGAACCTTGAAAGGCACAAGGGGGCTTGGATCGACGAACTTCCCCGAGTACTCTGGGCTTACCGAACGACCAAGCGTACCGCGACCGGGGAAACCCCATTTGCAATGGCATTCGGAGTAGAGGCTGTCATTCCTGTCGAAGTCGGCCTGCCGAGCCTCCGAGTAGAGAACTACGATGAGGAGGATAATGCCGAGCAGATGCTTCCCGAGCTCGACTTGGTCGAGGAACGACGTGAGCAGGCCCTAATCCGAACAGCTGCCCGTAACCAAGTGGTGGCCAGATATTATGACAAGAGGCTCCGACCCAGGGTGTTCCGAGTGGGGGACTTTGTTCTAAAAAGGTCATAGTCCAAGAACCCGGCCTCGGCTCGTTTGGCCCAAAATGGGACGGCCCGTACACGGTCACCGAGATCGTCCGCCCAGGAACATATCGTTTGACCGACCAGGATGGCAGAGAGCTCGGACACCCTTGGAATGCCGACCACTTGAAGCGTTTTATTAGTAAATATTTGTAAGGCCTCGGCCGATATATATGATTAGAATTTATTCAAAACAAAAATGTGTCTTGGTTTGTTGTCCACATTATTCATTCTATAATTCGTTGTTAAAATTGTTCATCTCCTATGGTTCTCGGACCAAGGAGACATGTCCAGTTGTAAAAAAAAAAAAAAAAAAAAACCAGTGTGGTTCGACTTGGGTCCACTCGAAGTCCACCCAGTCGAACCAGGGGGGAGGAGAGGTACTCGGATGGGAAATACGATCCGAATACCCGACCAAAACCACAGTTCGTAAAAAAAATATATATATATATATATATATATATATAACAAGTGTACAAGAGCAGATGGAAAAAAGAAGAAATTGTGTCCATTAAAAAACTAGTGGTTACACTTAGGAGGAGGGTACAAGTTGGGCACCCTCGAACCCAAAAAAAAAAAAAAAAAAACAAGTAGACCTATCAAAACAAGGGGCTGGCTCTAGTCTAGCTGGTCTGGGAAGAGATCGACCATTGAGATGTCGAGGCCTGGAGAGGTCGGTTGGACTGGCGGCGGCTGCTCTGATTCGACGGCCTGCTCGGGAACCTCGGGCGGCGTCGGCTTGTCAACGACGACCACGTCCTCGGGCACTGGGGCAGGGCCGGTTACTTCCCCCTCCTCCGGGGGCTCCTCGGCCGCTGTCTCCTCCGACCAGGAAGGGACGAAGGACCAATCCACCCTGACTAGCGAGGGGTTCCTGTCGAGGAAGCAGGCCTTCATGTCCCGCATCCCGTCCTGATACTCGGAGGCGAGGCGAGCTTTGAACTCCTCGGATTCGAGGTACTCGGCCAGCGCCTCTGCACGAGCATCTTAGCGTGCCGCCGGGAGGGCGACTTCGATGTACCGCTGATGCTCGGCTCGGGCAGCAGCGAGGTCATCCTGGGCCGCCTTCAGCGCCCTCTCCGTTTCGAGGCTTGAAGTCTCTGCCGCCTCGGCCTTCTGATTCGCCGCGAGTGTCTGGTCCTCGGCCCGGATCCATTTGTCCTTGGCCACCGTGCAAGCCATCTCGGCAGCCTTCGTCGTCTCCTCGGCTCTCTTGAACGAGTCGACGGCAGTCTTAGCCGTTTCCTCGGCAGCTAGCTTAGCCTTCTCGGCAGCATGCTGGGCCGACCTGGCATCCCTCTCGGACTTCCTCAAAGCCCTCAGGTCAGATTCGGCAACCTTGAGCTTCTCGGCCGTCATGTTCGAGTGAGCCCTTGCAGCCGCGCTCCCGGAAAAGAGGGTGCAGAGGGTCTGAGAAAGGGAAGGTTAGACAAATAAAAACGGAAAATTAAAAACAACAATGGGGAGAGTTGCACCTACCCCGATCGACTGGAGGATGGAGTCATGGTAGGCCACGATGTGGTCGGATCGAGTGGAGGCCGCTGCGAGTTCGGCGGTCAACGCCTCCGCAAACTTGTTGACCATTACTCGATGAATCGAGGACTCGGTGGGCGGCTGCTCGCCCAAGCCGAGTTGAGGCGGCGGTGGCGGGACTGCCAGTAGATCATCCCGAGGACGGCTTGAGCTAGGCTCGTGCCGACTGGGCCGATCATCCCTTGGCCGAACCTCCCTCGGTCGATCCTTGCTCGGCCTATCCTCCTTCGACCGATCCTCCCTAGGCCGGTCTTCCCTCGACTTCTCAGGTCGAGCGTCATGACGAGAGTGCCGGCTGGTCGGGGCTGCAGGAGGGGCAGCTGGCTTCGCAGGGGCTGCTGGAGGAGCAGCTGCCTTCACGGGGACTGCTGGGGGTGCCGCCGTTCTGCTCGGCAGCGCGGCCTCTTTCTCCTTCCCCTTCCCCTTCGCCAGCCTGGCGTTCTTGAGGAGCCGTTCCCTGCTCTCCTCCAGGCTCGGACGCTTGGTCCCGCGACGGTCGGCCATCGGCTCTGCAAAACAAACAGGTTAGTCAGTGCTCGGGGAATAAGCAAACAACAAAAGAAAACAACAACAAAACAACAAAGTGCCAACGACCTTCGATCCGGAGGCCTCGGGCAGGGGACAGATCCCGAATGACCAGGTCTAAGTCCTCGTCAGCGACCCGAGGACCCCATATTCCCGGGGCCGTGTCGCCAGACGAGGACACGCGGACCATGGCCTCGGGGACCCCCCGTTGAACCCCGGATCGAGTGTCCGTGGCCCCTGCTGGTCGGCTTGTCCGAGAACGGTGGTGGACCGCCGGCGGGGGCATAGCCGCAACTGTAACCGTCGGGGGAGAGGTCCTCAGCTGGTCGTCTACACGGCCGGAATTGGAGGATGTGCCGACCCAGTGCTGCCTTAGGCTGGATTCGGACAACAGCCCGTGCTGATTCCTCTCGGGGTCAGATAGGCCCCGCAGCACGTTTATCCTCCCCCGGGTCTGCTCCGAGACGTGTGGTGCCCGAGTCCACACGTAGCCCTTCCTGAACCAAACTGGGACCCTCTCGGACCGGGGCAGCTCATAGTATGTCAGGCGTTCGTGCAGCCACCGACCACCCGCGTAAAACCAGAGGTGCTTGAACTGCTTGTCCGAGTCTGGGCACCCGGTTATGAAGGTCCCCTTGAACCCCTGGAAGTAGTAGAAACCCTTGGACGAAGTAGCCGACTTCATCCGGTAGAGGTTCTGGAAGGCAGCAACGGGCATCTTCTCGCCGAAGCTCGCCGACCACAGGACGTAGCAGCTGACCAGGAGGCGATAGGCGTTCGCGTTCAGCTGGGCCGGTGCAACGTTCAGCCTGGACAGCGCCCGCCTCATGAACGGGTGGAAGGGGAGACGCAGCCCTGCCCGAAAGTACTCGGCAGAGAGGGCGATGTAGCCTTCCGGGGGACGCGAAGGGAGGTCATCAGGCCCCGGAGCCAGGAGTTCTACATCCTCCGGGATTCTGAAATCTCGGCGGAGCAGAGCCAGGTACCTCTGTGTGACGGCAGATGTGAAATAATCTGCCGTGTACACGGGTCGCCCTCCTGCGAGCCTGGTCATCTCGGCGTCGGCTCGGCGGTAGACTTTCACATCGTTGATGCGCATCGACTTCCCGCCGGCACGGCCACACGCTTCAGTGTCCTCCCCGGACGGGTCGGTGCTAGCCGACGGCTCCTCGTCATCTCGGCCAGAGGTGCTGGCCTGGCTTGCGGTCCTCTCGGCAGCTTCCTCTTCGGCCGTCAGGTCAACGACCGGGGGCTGCTGGGCCTGGGAAGCGCTAACCAACTCCGCGACGAATTCGCGGTCAGGAGCCGTGCTCGGACCCGCGCGGAGTATCTCTTTCAGTCGCGCGGCGCCGGTCTTTTCTCGGCTGCTCGGGAAGACTTCGTCGCCAGGCGACGGAATATCGGAGATCCCCCGACAGCTGGTCGGGTGTCCTGCCCC
This sequence comes from Ficus erecta, assembly GCA_008635985.1. NCBI lineage: Eukaryota > Viridiplantae > Streptophyta > Magnoliopsida > Rosales > Moraceae > Ficus > Ficus erecta. The sequence continues at coordinate 170,317 of BKCH01001455.1, read as the reverse complement.
TCGGGCCCCGTCGCCTCCCCAGTCGACGATGACCTTGTGCCCGATGACGAAGAGCCACTCCCCGAGATGTCCACGCTCTCGGACAAGGCCGCGTTCTCGGAATCAGAAATGTCACTCATTCTCAGCAAAATAAAAACTTTTACCTTCTCGGATCTGGTCGACGCTGGTTTGTAAGTTCCTGAGCTAGGTGGTCTTCGGCAGTCTTCGGCAACTCTCGGCAATCTCGATCTTTCGCGAACGATGAGAAAATGAGGGTCACCCCCCCGCTATTTATAGGCGAAGGATTAGCGAAGAATTCGGGCACGATTTGCGAGGCGACGCTTCGGTTTCCCGCCATTAATCCACGTCGGCGCCAGTTTCGGAAATTGAAAATTTGAAGTGTCGTTCTGCCTTCCCGCCAGTCACGGAGCGACACGTGGTACTACTGACACGTGACTACGATCGAAACCTACCCGAGGACACATGCGTTGTCCGAGTATCCGACTGAACGCCAACTACAAGGTTTTGGTCGAGCAGAAGACGAGAAGACGACTACTCGAGCATCCCTGGCCAAGTCAGTCCAGAGATGCTGAGGGGCTTATGTTAATGTCGGTTTCTGCTCCGACCACAAAGTACCACCGCCGACCACTTCACTCGATCTTCCCACCTTCTCGGAGACACACTCACCACCTCGGCTGGTCGGCTGACCGAGACGTCGGCCTACAACATCCTTTGACCCCGCGAGAACTGGCTGTGTACGCGGACCATGATGTTCTCGGATTAACCCATTGTATCGGCTGCCTCCGGATTTGCCTGGGTCGTCCGGGCCCGCGGTCACCTCAGCTGACACCAACCCTGTCCTGGCACCCATCTGCTACAGGCGCCGCCCACCTACTCCTGCAGAACGTCACTTCGCCACCCGCCGCCACCTACTCTGACACCAAGCCTGCCCCTGCAGGCGCCGACGGCGGACACCCTTCTGTCCCCCACTTGGAGCCAGACCCCGCGTGGCACACGCCCGTTGGGCCAGTAGCCCCTGCAGGCCTACAACCCTAGTCACCCGCCGGGTGTCCTAGGTAGCCGACCCGACCGGGTCGCCCCGAGCACCCGAGTCCGGGGAGGACGCCTATAAATAGAGGAAAAATACACGAATTCAGGTACGGTCATCTTTGCCTTGCCAAATCTCTGCCTCTCCCTACGCTCATCAGAATCATTACTGACTTAGGCGTCGGAGTGCCTACGGCAGACACCACACCGGTGTCCCCCTCATTCCGAGGTGCTTCTCTTTTGCAGGTGATCGACGGCGGAGCTTCTGGCCTGATTTGACCGGACGGCATTGTTACTTTGGGTGTTGCTGCCGGAGACGTTTTCGGCATCAACAATCAGAAAACTAATAAATGAAAATCTTTTAATACATTTTGAGTAAAGTTTGAAATTAAAAAAAAATTAAGAACAGAAAAAGAAAAAAAAAGGTAATAATTCTTTTTTGAAAAACCCTAATAGGAGCTACTTTTACCTAGGGTATGCGGTAACCCCTAGCTAGGCTTAGCTAGCTCCCTCGACGCTATAGTAGTAGAACTATAGCTTCTTCCTTGAGTTATTAATTTGGAGCAAAAAATTGAAGATTCCAAAATGGCATTGCAAACCCCGAATGTACGAACCAAAGTCATACATACACCTATTTTTTTATTTATTATTTATTATTTATTTTTTTATTTTTTGCATATGTCGAGTTGATACGATAAGATTAATCATGTGAGATACGGTATTTGAAACATATTTAATTAATTAACCGCCCGGGCTACCCAATCTAACATTGTGTGCCGATAATTAGTTGTCTTGAAAATAAGATATAGACAAAACTATTTTTACATATACATATACATATGTATATCACAATAACATTTCCTACACCAATCCATCCACTACAATTATTAGAGCGTCTTTTAGTGATGGAGCTATCTAGAAACAATTCTTGTCATAGGCAAATAATTAAAATCAAAATTTCAATGAAAAAAAATAGTTAACGGTATTAAAATTGGCTATACAGATTTATTGGACATATCTGGACTTCCTGGCCATAGGTTTCGTACCTAGTTTCTGTTTCTATTGCTTTGTCATGAAATTATCTTAGATGCGTTCATCTTTAGCTTTGCATTTTGCTGACTAGAGGGTTGTGGACTACTCTTAAGAAAAGAGTTTTTGCTCAATCCTCTAAGACTATCTTCCGAAAAATTGTGGGCATTATAGCTTAGCTTCTTTTTTTTTTTTTTTAAGTTTTTTTTTTCTTTCCCAGATTTGGATCGTTGATATACTATTTTTTCTTTTCTCTAATACAATTTCTATGACATAGAAAAGGGATGAGGATACTAGAGGAGCGCCGATCTAGTCGGAATGTCTTGATGCATCTACTGATTTTTATGATCATCATTTATTAAAAAAAATATATGTGTATGTAGAATTTGGGCGATAAGATTAAATTTTAATATCTTTATATTAGTTGGTGTTTTTATTGAACTAATATAAAAACTATATATAAATAGGTTTTTTTTAAAATTATATTGGGGCTCAGCATACACTGGCTCCATGCCTAGCGTCTTAAATACAATATCAAATTCATGCGTCAAAACAAAATTTTTACATTTTGGTAGGAAAAATCACTCTCCAATACAATACTAGTGTCATATTCAAATTATTTAAATACTAAATACTTATGAAATTCACCGCTTAATAATATTGACAAAGAATATATAAAATATCTATTATTATAGCTAATATTATGTCTTTGAGCACAAAGTAAGATAACATATCAAATATATGTTTCTTTTTTATACTTTTTTTAACCAAATTTTAGCATTGTTATATTGACATTTGTAGTGAAAGTGGTCTTACACGTAAATTATCGAATTATCAATATTCATGATTGAGTCATGTCTTTTTTTTTTTTTTTTTCCTTGGAGAATCTTTAGAAGAAAATATTAGAATTTCTTTAAAAGTATTTTTATTTTTAAACCGGGTTCTATGTCATTTATTGATGAAAACAAGATGTGATATATGGTGTTGTATTTTATCAGAATTAAAATATTGGTATTTCTGTCCTCGAAATAATGAAGACTAGTGGGCTTAACAATGGTGTAGCAATATACTTCATGAAGGATACATATATAGGTCGGGAGCATCTAACTCTTTAGGATTATTTGGATATTTTATCCTCTCTTTCTATAATCTATTTTTCTATAACAAAGAGAGAGAGAGAGGGGAAAAAAAAAAAAAAAAACCTAATGGTCACCACCAAAAAAAAAAAAAAAACCTTTGATCTTTTTTATTTCTTTATTGGAATAATTTAGATCTTTTTTAATTTCAAGTAATAACTACAATTGAAAGATGTTGTCCAACTTTAATTATGAGTGTGACGTCCCGGCTCTGCATGGAACAGACAATATCCCATTTATTGGATTTTGTGGAATCAAGTATACATTATAAAATACTTAAACTGGATCTGAAACTTTACATTTATTTAAACTAAAAGCGTACATGCATCAGCTGTCTTGGTTCTTTCTCCGTCGAATTGTTAACAATGAAAGAGCATTTTTAATAAAACTATTAAAGAACCGTTTGAGTGGACAGTTGAAGATAGAATTTTAGAGATATTTTAATTAGAATTAAGTTAAGTTTTGAAAATATTTATATAGTTAAAAAAAACTATTTGAAATAAAAAGAGTAAAAATTTAAAATGTATTCGGATAAAAAAAATCAATATGGATTTTGTTGGATGCATATCAAAATTGTATTTAATTTTTTAAAAAAATCATCTCAAGAAATAATAAAGTTATGGACTTTTAAGTTTAAGTTTATCGCAGACATATGCAAAAGTTACATTGGAAACCCGAAACAACCCCAAACGGCAAAACACCATCTCCCAACTACATCCCCCAAACACTCTCTAAATTAACGTGTTAATGATAAATTTAATATTTGAATTAAAAAAAGTACTCTCTAATAAAGTGTTATACATATTTGACATCAAATTTATCATATGCTAACTTTTGGGATAAATTTACTAAAAGGAATAACCTAAGTTAAATTTAATATTTAATTCTTATTGATTGGTATCTTCACATTTTCAACATTAAAAAAAAAAAAAAAGTATCTTCACATTTTCACGTAATCATTATAATATTTTTATTTTTAAGTTATTTAAATTTTAAAAGTTCATTTCCTAAATTCCAAAGCCTATCAATGATGACAAAAAGTAGATATAACATCAATAATAGAAGCATAACGTAAGATATTATTATTTTAATACTTTTATAACAAATATGATATTGACATAGACAAATATAACATTGACAAAGTAATTACATGTGGAAGCATAAGTAAAATAATGGTAATACTATTTTCCTATCTACAACGTACAATATATATATATATATATATATATATATCCACCAGATTTGAGTGGCAAAGTATGAGAATTAAGCCTATGTTTGATAGAGTGAAAAAGGGATGGTAGGGAAGTTGGAGGAGGGATTTTGACGAGGAAAATGAAATTTTAGGTTATTTAGTATAGAGGAAATTGGGAAGGAATAAAGTTATAAATTCATGAACCCACTATTTCTAATCCTTCGACTTTGTAAGAAAAATGAACAAAAATTTTTGAAAAAAATTGATATGAAAAATAAATATTTTGATATAAATCTCTATTTTATTTTTAATGATATAATTATAAAACACACTACATTTATTAGACTTTTTTCTTTTTTCTTTTTTTCTTTTTTCTTTCTCTTCTATCAAATAACGTGAATAAAATCTTCTTCCTTTACTTGCTTAGGCATTTTATTTTTCATTCCGTTCTATTTTTCATCCATCTTATTTAAACATAGTATTAGACAAAATCAATCTGAAATTTTCTCTTCACAATTAACCTTCCAGAATATTACTGATATTCACTAACAAAAAGTATGCTGTTTCGGCAAAGTTTGATCTGCCAACAAGCAAAAGAATATCTTGAGTCCTGAATCTTTTTCCATGATAAATAAAAATATGAAGAATATAAATATAGGGAAAAAAAAAAAGTTGATCGAATCCAACACAAATCTACAATGAAAAATATTGTCCAAAACTTTTTTGGTTTTTTGAAGAAAAGAAAAAAAAAAAGATTATTTTAAAATACAAATATATATTTACTGGAAAAACGGTGATGACAGGAAAAGTAAATGAATGGTATGAAAAAAAAAAAAAGAGTATATGACGTTTGGATATATATTAAAAAAATTCATTTGAAAATTAATTATTTTAACAAATCTTATAAAATCTTATAGGGCGTGGATATAAATTTGTTTCTCTCTTCATCATGAAGACGTTGAAAAAAGAATTGTTTTAATCGGAGATAAAATGAAATAGTTATGAAATATTAAAACTTGAAACATAATAGATAAATTTTTTAATTCGAAAATGTTACTATGCAATATAGGTTTGAAATTGAAATGAGACAAGGGTTGATTCTGTGAAAGTTACATAGAAGAAGAAGGAATTTGAGACCGATAAGGAATTGAACTTGCATCTTAAAAGGTTAACCTATTAAGTAGAGTGACTCAATATCCTTATATGTCTATTTTTGTTATTATATGTTTTCGATGTGGGACTTGGATTTCTTTTTATCATTTACAGATTTTATGAAAAGGACAATCTTTTTTCATCTAATTTGTAAAATGAGATGAACCAAACTTACGAGATAAACAATATTTTTTATCTCATTTATAAAATAAAATGAGACAAACATATGAAACAAACATGTCCTTAAAAAAGGATACTATGTTTGTGTTTGGTTCGCTGGTTGGAGATGAAATTTTTAAGTTAAAGTTAGCTGACTTTTCAAAAACTAGTTATAATTTTTATTAACTTTTCAGAAAAAGATAAAATTGAGATGAAAAAGTATAATTTAATTGGAGTTAAACTAAAATATCAAACTAAGCCTATATCAAAATAGGAATTCTGAGATCGTAACTTAACATTGATAAGATATAATTTCAAAGTTCTACCTTTTTTTGGGCTGAAGTTTCAAAACTTTACTCAGTTTGCGGGTAAAATTGAAAAGTAAGGTAGATATTATGCTCACCTAAAAAATAAAAAATAAAAAGCCTGTTGTGCTGGAGAAAGGTAAAGTCTACATCAGGTTTTAAAAAAAAAAAAAAGGCAAAAGACAAAAGAATATTAAAGAGACCAACTAATCATCTTTCTTATATATACTAGTTTAGGAAGTGCCGTCGGCACTTCTATACTTTGTAGTTTTTTTTTTTTTTTTTTTTTTTTTTTTTTTTTTAAAATAAAAGCAAGTAATATATATGCATTTTCTTGATCTTCTATAGTTAAAAAAAAAAAAAAAAAATTTTATTGCCCATATCCTATTTCATTTTTTTTTTTTTAAATCTCATATCCTTTTACAAATTTTCCACTCTCTCTATTGTGGGTATGTTCTCAATTGAAACTTACTCAAACAATCAACAATTTACACAAGAGTTAAATGCAAAGTTTTAGAATAAGCAAAAAAAATAAAAATAAAAAGAGGCAACCCAGAAACAGAACAATTGTTCTGTGTATATGTGATCTTAATGATGATAAAACAAGCAACGTAATGACCAAGTCGCGGTATTACATGGCTATGAGAATCCCCAAACTGTATATTGTGTTCGTTAAAACCTACAAGCGTGATGATTGAATGATTTAAAAGAAGATCATGACAATCATAATCACATATTACAAAACTGTACTATCAAATAACAATCCAAAATTACCATAATAACCATGTTATTATTAATTGTATTATTGATTTAGATTCATATTACAAGTCATATAGTGACAATATATAAACATAATGATCAGGTCAATAATGATGAGGTTGTGTTTAGATGTACAAGATACAATAATACAATTAGCATTATGAGCCAATTCTACAAGTCACCATTTCACAAACAAAAGTAAATGAGCCTCAGTCATTTGAACACAACATACCCTTGATTGACTCTAACAAAATATAGAAATAAAAACTCGGGTAGAAAACCATAAAGCCTTAGTCATCACGCAAAGGACCCAATTCTTACATAAAAGTCAAATACGTTGACTCAAATATAATCACCAATACCAAATGACCGAGTCTATATATTTTAGAATCAAATGGAAAAAATTGGATGGAATTTTAGAGACTCAATTGATATGAAAATGACTCAATCTTTAAATACCAGTCAAATCTCTTGATCCAAATATAATCACCAATATCAAATGACCCAAATCTTATTTTTCATAAGCAAATGGAAACGAAAGTATAAATGTTGTCAATATTGTCAGAACTGAGCCTCTACAAAAACATCGTCTGAAAAAAAAAAAAAAAAAAAGATAGAAGGATAGAATCAAAATTTGGGAAAAGAGTCCATTAACATCTTCTAAATTATCTTCAAATCTATTACTCAAAACCAATTAACAATTTCGATCAAAATTTCGGTAAGGAGTCCATAAACACTTATTCAATATAACAATAACCCAATCATTTCATTATCAATTAAATCACCTGATACAATATATATATATATATATATATATATATAACTATCAAATTCCTAGTAAAAATTATCAATGGACCTAGTCTATTAATTTATGAACGAAAGTAATAACCGAAACCTTAAAAAAAAAAAAAAGGACACAAACCATAGAGATGTGGTCAGTATGAAAATGATAGAAGGATAGAATCATGGAATTTTCCTTTAAAAAAACAAAAACAAAAAACAAAAAACGAATCACAACATCAAAATGACCATATAGACGTTATCAATGTGACAATGACCCAAACCTTACATACTTGTTGATTTCCATTAGCACGAGATGATGAAGCACGGTTGGATGTTGAACTGAGACACCCATATCGCCTTGGTGTGGGGGACGCCAACCCAACTTCAATGGGGTTTTTGACATTTTTGGGCGACTCATGTGCTGGGTTTTTCTTACCAATTGTTGATGATGGTTTGTTTGCCATGTCGAAGAAGAGGAGGAAGAGGAACGATGGTAGGGTTTTAGAGGAGCGTCAAGAATGGAGAGGGAAAGGGGGATAGGAGGATGAGTTTTTTGGTGGTATGGTTTGTATTTTGTGTTGAATTGTAAGTGTAAATCCCACTAATTTGGGGATTTTCAAATTTTGAAGATAATAAATGGTGCCTAGAAATTAGGAGCTAATTAGATTTCATTTTCCCATCAGTTTTGAGTAAGGAGTAATTTTGTTAATATATATAAGCAATTATAAATTTTTTTTATTATTGCAAATAAGTTGATTTGTAGACATATTTTCAGAGTATGATTCCAAATAAGCGATATAAGTAAATATGGTTCCAAATAAGCGATATAAGTAAATAGTCATTTTTATAACTTGTTCTTTTCAGGTCAGATAGTAAACTAGTATGTATTGTACATTTTGAAATTATTGAAATTTTGGTAATCACAAAATTCTGTCTCTTTTAACTCTCACATAATATTATAACATTCATAAGCTCCCACGAGAAAAACCTAAATAATCACTATCGACGTAGTTGAACCTACTACTTAAACGCATGCCATTTGCATTCCAACTTTCCCCAAAATACATTCCATACAACACTACACTCAAAATTCTAATCCAAATCCTACCTTGGTAAGTGTCAATTTTGTAGATAACAAATCCACACGGTCAAGCAGTTTTCATCCTTCGAGTACATGCCAAAAATATACTTCGGCAAGTGTTAATTTTGAGACAACAATGTGACACAGATCAAGCAATTTTGACATTTGAACCACCACTTTATTATACGTCTATATCCTTTATATATATATATATATGTATAGATTGAAATCTTCTGTTTAATTTTTAGTATCACAAATAGTGTTTAACCAATAATATTACTCCACGTGATTTTAAAAAGTTTGAAATACTAAAGTTTGAATCATAAATTAAAATACAATTTTTGTATTTTTTTGAAAAGTTAACCTCTGTTTCACTATTTACAGTTAATATTACAGTTTTGTAACTCAAACTTTAAAAGTCCATAACTTTACATATATACAAGTTTAAATGAGATGATTTTAAAAAAAAAAAATTATGTAGAATTTTGAGATGAACGAAATAAGCTCCATATTGATATATAAATTTTTTTCTGAATACATTTTTAAGTATTTACACTTTTTAACTCCAACAATTCAAACGCCTCACCAAACTCACTATTTAATTCAAATCCAAATTCTACAATCCAATCCTTAGCATCAAACACATCCTAAATTTCTTCTCAAATCCCTCGTCCCTATAATCTTTCCCATATGCCATAACAATAAAAAACCAAAACTTGGCCATTTTCCCAAACGTGAGGGGTCAACTTCAGCTCTGGCATGATCAATACCGCACTGTTCCAAACATGAACAACACGTGATTAGGGTCCTTCCGATGTATTATACTCGGGGGAGTGTACTTGTGGTCCTCCCATTGGAATAATATTGGTTCAAGGAAAAAAACCAAAAAAGGACTATATCTGGAAAAAAATTTACGCCGTTGAATTCAATGTCCACGATTGTAGAGGAAGGGTAGTGATGTGACTAATACTTTCATGTACAACTGTCGATTAAGCGTTGCAGACAAGGACACATCAATAATTGAGGTGATCATGCAAAAGCAGATCATTACCCTACGGTGGGGGAAAAAAGAAAGGTTGTATTTTGATAATTTAAAGGTTACAGACAAGGACACATCAATAATTAGTTTTGATTTTGATAATTTAAAGTGTGTTTGATAGAGCCATCTAAATTTTCATATTTTGGTATAAATATTTAGATTATTATTTGAATAGGCATTTAAATTTTAATATTTAAGAAAAAATATTTAGATAAAAACATTTGAATTTACATTTGTACGGTTGTAGAAAATTATCATTCGAAATGATAAAATTTTTGAATTGGTGTTTGTCTAAAAACTCATAATTTACAACTCAATATTATTTGGTGTTCTATAAATTGTGTTTAGAAAATAATTAATAATATTAAAAACTATTAAAAATAATTATAGATAGGCAAATATAAGTAAAATAAAAATGATTTTCAAATATTAAAGAAAAAAATTATAAAAAGTGTTGGGAGAGAGAGCGAGAGAGGAGTGAAATAAATTATAAAAAAAAAAATAAAAAATCTGACATGCAGCATCTTGAAACACTGTATAACATGGTTTCAAATGAGACATTTTTTTGGGATGGGTTTTATTTCATCTGGACCCTATTTCAAAAAGAGCAATCTAAATAACATATGATGAGAAAAAATCAAACACATATGTAAATGGACTATCTAGACAGAATATCTCCCATTTGACAAAAAATAGTTTAAACAAACACACACTTAGCCCATGAACTTGGAAATGTGTACTCAAATTATTGGATTCAGGGTCTTTAGTTCAGTTTTACTAAAATTGAAATTTCAAAACAACTTTGTTTTTACTATTATAAATTTGGATTTACATTTGAAAAAAAAACTATTAAAAAAAAAAACTCTCATCATCTTAACTAACGTGATCCATCTTATGTCAATTACCATTAGTAACACCCTTATTCATTGAGAGTGTTTTACTACACCTTTAAGTTCACGAGAAAAATTATCGAAATTAAAAGTTTAACGTGTAAATTATAATTGGGCAATCATTTTATGGGGCATCAGTGCAAAAAATCCCAGAGAAAATTTTTTTTTTTTTTTAAGACATTACTTTGATAAAGCTACCACTTGATTAGTACCAAAGTGAAGAGAGTAGTTTATTATCGAAATACTTATTTTGTATGTTTCATGGAAGAAATATTATTTTGACAAACATTTATTCATAATATTGGAGCAGGGTCTTCGTCTGATGTTGGTATGTTTGGAGGGAAACTCTGACGTTAGAACTTTGGATTATGAAAAGTTTGTCGAGTGATTTTGTTGTAAAAGTTGGTCTCCCAATACTATCATTGAATAATGTCTTCAACAGACAGACAAGACACTACTACAAAAGTTGGCTTAGATGATGAAGATTACATGACGGTTTCAATAAACCGTCGTGTAAACCTGAGATTACACGACGGTTTAGGGAAACCGTCGTGTAATCTTCCGAAAATTTATTTAAATTTTGAAATTTTGTGCTTTGAAATTCGCGCGTAAACCATTAACTTAAATCCACTTTTCTCATCATTTCTCATCATTTTCATCTTTCTCCCTCTCGACTACTCAAAGATTTCTCCTACCCACTATCTCGTTCGCCCACCCACCGATAGCGCCGCTGCCTTACCATCTCTCTTATTATCCCGGTATGCCGCCGCCGCCCTCCCCTCTTCCTCATTCGACCGTCACCCGCAACGCCGCCATCCCCTCCCCCTCATTCTCCCGTCACCCTCAACGCCGCCCTCCCCTCTTTCTCTTTTTTTGGCCGCCACCATCGCCACCTCCATTGCCACCATGTCTTCCCATCAAGGCCGTGAACTATTTTGCATCAAAGAAAGGTAAGGTGACTTCCATATTGCTCAATTTCTTATTTTCCAACAAAAATACGAACACACAATTCTTTTATAACTTGCTTGGAGTGTAATTTGTGTATTTATTGTTGTTCAATTTTTTTTATTGTTGCACTTTCTAGAAGAATCTTTTATGCAATTTGTTAGCATTTTAAGATCTACGAACACACAATATTTTACGCATTTTTTTTCCGCCCACCATATGCTCTATGAGATGCCAAAATGGAATTTTGTTTGATTTAATCTTAATGGTATGCATCTTAATTATTTTGAATTTTGCAAACTTGCTAGGGCCTTAATGGATTGGAAGCTTATAGCCGGAGAAGGGATTAAAAGGAGATGAGACTATAAAACAAAAATCTCGGATCATTTTTGGTTAGGAGAAAATGGACTAAATTTGTAATGCAATTCATTAATTATGATATGTAAACTGGTAATGTAATAGATGGTTTTTTACTTTGATACAATGTAGCTAATATTTTTTCAATCATATTATGGGCCGTGTATTGGATAACACACGGGTTAGGCCACCCGTGGGAAATCACCAAAAAAAATGTCAAATTATTTTTAATTCGTGTTGGACTTTACACGATAGTTTTGAAAAAAAAACCGTCGTGTAAAATTCTCACTTTAACGAAATTTGCTCCATTTTCTCTCTAGTCGACGACGGTGTGAACCGTCGTAGAATATTGAGATACCACGTATCTCAAAACATTCCACGACGGTGGTCTAACCGTCGTGTAAACTTAACCGTTGTCAAATCCTTAATTTTTACTAGTGAAAAAAGAGAAAATATAAAAAAAGCTACATAATTCACCAAAAAACAAATTGATCAAAAAATGGTCCCAACATAGTGACGTGTTTCTTCCCTTAAGAGAGAGAGAGAGAGTACTATACATGATTTAGAAAGAGATTTTTGTTAAAAGAATTTTTAATCATAGGCGTATCAGAGTAGACGACCCGAGGTTTTTTCAAAGACTTTTTTGTACGGACGTCTCTTGAACTTTGTAATTTTGGCAATTTAGTCCTTGAATTAAATTTCCTGATAATTGACTCCTTGAATTAACAAGTCCCTTGCACAGGTACTGCAATTGAAAATGGCGTTAATTTTGTGGACGGTTTTGCTCACATAACGGGCACATGATGAGTGTCTACTGAGGGTAGTATGGTTCATGCCCTCTTGGATCCTGTTTCCACGCCTTCTCCTTCTCCGTCACACCCTCTCTCTTGCCCACCAAGAGAACTCCAGAAAGTGAAACTTCCAAAAATATCACCCAAAATCTTCAACTAAAAGATCAAGACAACCAAAGCCATAACAAGAACCTTTTATACTATCTTGAAATCCGTTGAGAGAATGGTTTAATGAAGGGAAAAAAAAATTTTTAATGAAGAAGATGAATTTACCAATACCATACAAGTTTTTTTTTTTTTTTTTTTTTTGGTTAAATCAATGATCAGAAAAAATGAAAAATTTATAATAAAAAAACCAACTTGTCCAGGAAAATTCCAACCTTGCCCCTGATAAATGGAACACGTGAAGGGCATCTGATCATTCCGTTCATGTATCTTAACGGTGTTATCAATTAGAGTAACTGTGTAAGATTTATAAATTTAAGGAATCAATTGCTAAGAAATTTAGTTCAGGAACTAAATTGTCAAATTCAAAAAGTTCCGGAACATTCATACCAAAAAAAAGTCTTTTTCAAACTACAGCAACACAAACGATAAATAGCTGAAAGAACCTCTAATGAGGCAAACGACAAAGCAAGAGGACTCTTCTTCCTATATATATCTCTAACGATTAGGCTCCTAAATGAATGATTTATTTACTTCTTGTATATCTGTAATTCACATATAATTTATTGTTTATAACTTAATCAATTTATAATTAACATTATAATTTTATTATAAATATTTTAAAATTTTATTATTTAATTAGTTTAAATATTTTCATGATAATACTATTTACTAGAATTTCTTTTTCTTTTTTTATAACATTTTAGACTTCTAACTTAAACATGGGCTTATGTTTTCAATTTCAACTTGAATAAATAGATGTTTATTAGCTAATTATTTGAATATGTAAATTCTTTACGACTATTTATAAGTATTAAAATAAATATTAGTTCTATAGTTCAAAATATGGTTCTAGACATATTAAACCATAATATCATACTTAAATCCACCAAAAATATAGAATTCAAATTTCTCATCCCCAAATTCAAAAAAAAAAAATGGAATTAAAGGTTCACCTTCTCCTAATTCCAATTTAATCCAACAATCCGATCCAACCATTCTTTCCAAAAATCCAGAACAGGGTTAAACAACCTTTTTTCCCTTCCTTCCCACCATTCCTCTTAAAGGAATGGAATAAGCGCCGACAAAGCTTAAAAAATAAGACTTTTATTTGTCTCATACTATACCGGTATGGAGCCGACGTTGGTCGAGCATGGTGTATAGAAAGCCTAGAGGCTTGTAGGTGTCACCAAAAAATAATAAAAATCATAATTCACATTTGTAATATTTAATATAAACTATATTAAGATTTTGCCAACAAATTCCAAAACGAGGACCACTTGTACATTACGCCGAGTAATGCACAGCGAAAACCAACCAAATTTGGAAAGACATGGATTTGGTGCACGTCAGTTGGGTCTGATCACGTGTTCTGCATGCTTTGGAGGAGTGTTCCCATCTGAAGTTGACCTGGCCTCCACATGCACTTGGGAAATGGCCAAAGTTTTTGGTTTTGTATTATTTAGGAGACCCTAATTTTGGAATGTGAATATCTATTGTTTTTTTTTTTATTATTTAATGATAAACACCCAACACCTTTATATATATATATATATATATATATATATATTAATCAAATCTTAAATCTTGAATTTACCAGATTTAAAATCCTTAACATATGTTTGGTGTTAAAGTTTGGATTGTAGAATTTGAGTTTAAATTGATTGTGTGTTTATCAAGACGTTTGAATTGCTTTAGTTAAAAAGTGTAAAAACTTAAAATATATTCGGAAAAAATAAAAATAAGGAACTTATTTCGTTCGTCTCGAATTCTATGTAATTTAAAAAAAATAATTTAATTTAGACTTTCCTATATAAAATTATGAATTTTTAAAATTTAATTTTAAAACTGTATAAATAATAAAATTAAAAAAAAATTTAATTTTAAAATTTAAATTAGGGAGAGACTGTATAAAGTCTCTCTCAGGAGTAACTACTGGTCGAGTTCTTTTTTTAAACCGTTAGATTTATTGAACGGTTGATATATTATTAGTGTATCATACGTTACTGTATAACCTTACCTCATATAAACTTTCTACTCTATCTTCTCTGCCACCGCCCGGAACCTTACCCCGTCGTTCGGTAACCCCCCGACGACGGCGACAACACCCACGGCTGGCCCCACACCCCATCCCCGGCCACACCTCCATCTCTCTTTCCCGGTCGCCCCCCTGCCCCCAGCCGCCCGGGCACCCCCCAACCCCCCGACGGGAAACCCCACCCCGCCCCCCCTCTCCTTCACCCCTCTCTCTTCTTCCCGGTAGACCCCCAAGCAGCCCCCAGCCCTCATGGCAGCTCCTCCGCCCACCCAACCCCCCCATCCACAACAGGCGCCCACCCCCCACCCACACCACCCCTCTATCCTCTTAACGCGGCCCCCCCCCCACCCCACCCCAGCCCCCCTCCCCCTCCCCCCGCCGGGCCCCCCCCCCCCCCCCCCCCCCCCACCCCCCCCGACAGGAACCACCTCACCCCCCCTCTATCTCTTCCAGTTCACGATCTTCTACGGTTTTTTTTTTTCTTTCTTTCTTTTCTCTTTTTCACTTACTTTGTTATGAGTGTGCCTATTTGTCCTTTAAAATTATGCATACAAACAGATACAAGTGAATGTAAAGCATGTAAAAAGTTATTATTATTTTTTCCCTTTTTGTGCAGGATATTGTTAAGCATTTATACTTTGTGTGGCTGGTAGTTTCTGCACATTGATAAGACGACCAACAGACAAATGTGTGGGGAAATGATTTGGAAAGATTGACTTTTGACGTGGGAATTTTCCCACCATATTTAAGCGCTCATTTTAAAAGTTTTTTTTTCCCCCTTTAAAAAAGTAATTCTGATAATTTTATGTTTGAAGATTGTCATTGTATTAAATTCTTCTACGAGTAATCATATGAATGGAGGTCGAAAATGCATGCGGCCAAATGTTAATTAAAAATAGGACTATTTATATATTTATAACCAAATTAATACCATATTTTTAAAAAATATCTAAAAATAAATTTATTTGTATAATTAAACAAAATATAAAATTGATCATATTGTGATGTCAAAAATACCTTTAAATTTAATTTAAAAAACAAAAAAGGTAGATTTTGTTCTTAAAAAAGAACCAAAGTATAAACTTAAAAATCTTTAAAAACATTCCCCCTTTGTATTCCCCAATTTGAATCCAAATTTGTTTATGGATTAAAATTAATTTTTTTTATAAATATATTTTTGTTCTTATTTGTTATTGATTTTTTTATATTTGTTGTCAATATTATATTGATGAGGTGATCAATATGCTATAATATTATGTTTTACAAATATTTTTTTTCCTCAATAACCCGATCAACAAAGAAGGATCTGAAAAGTAGTAAATCCAAAAAATATGCTATTTGAAGTTTTTCTACTAGTAATACGGTCATTATCATATTGCTATTGATCAAGGGTGTGTAATATAATAGTAAGGCCCTTATGGTATAAATGTCATATGACAAAACATAATCATCGAAGTGATAGAGTCAATATCATAATAACCACAACAGTCAAATATGATAACCAAAAAAAACTAATTAAAAAGAGTAATGAGGGATGAAACTAGTAAAGGAAACAAAAAAGAAAAAAGTGTTTCCTTTTAAAATAAACACTACAAAAAAAAAAAAAAAAAGTCTAAATGTCCAGAAAAAACTAATCTAAACGTACTCAAAAAAGAAAAAAAGAAAAAAAAAAAAACTAACTAACTAGTGAGCACGTAATTTAAGAGAAAAAACTTCCTCTAAAAAAAACTTCCCACCATAGAAGTAGTCCAAAATAACTAATTAATTTGAAAATAAGGAGATGTCCATTCCTAAAAAGGCAATAAAGGTAAACCTGGAAGAAATAATTATTAAAATTTAAGTTGATAAAGGTATTATCTGGTATTCTCATAAAATGACACTTGCAATTTTTTAATTTTTATATTGATACTTGTTTTTTGTACAAATTATTCTTAATAAACCATGTCACAAGATTTTAAATAAAATATTACTTGTAAATTAATTATTATCGGTTCATTTTTTTAATCAATATTCTTAATAAAATGTTATAATTGTCATATTTATTCAACTGTACTTGATACATTTCGTATGTATATTTATAGGAGGAGGACGAAACTAGGTTGAAAACTTCTAGTAAAAAAAATAAATAACAAAAAAAATTTAGTTGATGGTAAATAATAGCATATTCATGATAAATAATGTATTCATGAAGCATTATTTGTGATAAAATTATCTTAAACATATTCTTGTGAATAAAATGTCATGGTAAATATCATATTTATGACTAAATTACTTTAAAAAACTTCTCATAAGTGAACAATTTACTATAAATAATCTATTTACCTCAAACATTTTTAAAATGTATTATTTACATTAAACATTTAAAAAATTCCTATTTACCGTAGTTTCTCTATATAATTTCTATATAAAAGAAATTTGATAGGTTGGTTGCTTTGTTATTCTTTTGTCTTTGGTCTTTTGCTACTTTTTTAATATATGATGTCGATTTATCTTTCTCCAACACGATGGGCTTCTTTTTTGTTTGTTTGTTTTTTCTTTTTGGTTTTTTGGATTTTTGGCTGAGCGTAATATCTACCTTGCACTTCAATCTCCTTGGAAACTCGGTACTTTTTTCAAATTTTTACTCTGATTAATGCTTATATACGAGCTTCGGGTGTTAACTTTGCAGAGTCATTTTGTGTGGTTTTTGTTAATTAATTATTATGACATCATACTAAATAAAAAATTTGATACTTTATTTAATTAATTCGACATTTCCATCGATGTTTTCGTAAAAATTTCCGTGTTTTAGAAAGTACCGATATGAACATAATGGTGTAGTATCTTTTCCATGAAACATTCACAAATTGCAATGAAAATTTCCACAAACATCATTTTTTTAAAACAAAAATATCAATTTATGTTAAAAGTATAGCATTAAATGTCAAAGTATTGTGAAAAGTTTTTGAAATTTCTGTGAAAATATCAACAAAATATCCATAAAATATTTATTTTTTTATATAACAAAATTTTTTTTTTTAATTCTTCACTATCTTTTGTATAATTGATTGAGATTGTAAGACATATACATGGCATGTTCAAAATTATATAGAAAAAAAAACCCAAATGTCATGTCTTGTAATCAATATTGTTTGAACTAACAAGCTCTTGCAAATACATTCAACATAATAGATGCTCCATTTGATGATGATATTTTCTTATCGTGTATTAAACTATGAATGTACCATACCTGTATTAGATTAACTTTCTATTACTTTACTTAATTGAGGAATGCATGCTTAGTGTACTATGATCACTTCTTATTATGCAAATTTATCACACATTTAGTATTTTAATTGAGAGTTTCATTTATTTTATGTGTCATTAACTATTTCACAGCTTTTTTAAGTTTTACTTAAAAAAAAATTAGTGATTTAGAACGGATATCCGTATTTTTCATTAATTCCACTAATATCAATGTTTCCATCGATATTTTGTAAAATCTAAGTACGGATATTAATTTGTGAAAGTATCAATATTTTCATGTTTGAATGTGTACTATCTTCCCCAATAAATGGCAAACGGATTTGTACTTTTAGCAGAAAGGTGGTAACTTTTCATATTCAACACGAATAATATTATGAGATTCCTTCGGTTTCAAAGTTTTCCATATATCAGAAGGAGCTCCTAGAACAACTTCCTGAATCACTCTCCAAACTTAGCCCTACCAATTTGTATGGAATACCCTTTTTATGTCAGAAATTATCTGTTCATGGCAGTAGTCACTTAGTACAAAAAAAAATATTTTCTTTTTCCTTTTTTAACCCAAAAAAAAAAAAAAAGAAAGATATAGAGACAATATATATATATATATATATAGCCACAATTTACAAAGAAGCTCAACTTGCCTCACATTAAATTCTTCTTCAATTTATTGGTATACTGCATACACACGTTCTCACGAGATAAATCAACCACAAAGACTTAATTAGAAAGAAGACTAGTGAACACATAAATAGATTCCACTAAGTTATAACTAAATTTTTTTTGAATTTAGTTGGAGCTAATAAGTTCTCAAAATAGATTGAAAAAAACAATCACGAAAACATTACATCATCAAAAAACTCAACAAAACAAAAAGGGTTGTTCCAAATATTTGAAGCCTCCAAGTCACTTGCAATGGCACTAGTGAAAACTTCATCCGGGACATTCCTATTTAAGAAACTCTCCAACTGATCATATTTATAAACAACATTATTTTGATCATCTCTTTCTTTCTGATCAGCAATATCCATAAAGAATGGCAGATCTTGGTCACCTTCTATCGCCATATCTTGATGGCAAGTACAAGTTTGGTCACCACCACAGGTGCCTAAAGTTGTTCGATCAAAATGAGACATTTGTTGCGGTGAATCCCGCATCAAAAGACTCGGTTCGGATGCCAGTGTTTCGGTTCTAGTACTCTCTTGATCCCGGGAATAGCTAGAAACGGTTTTCGAATCGCCGATTACTAAATGCGGCGGATGATTTGTTAGAGCCAATTTTGTGGCCATTCTGTTGAGCAGCCTAGCTGAGGTAGAGACTGTTGTTTGTCTTGAAACTTGCTCTGCATTTTCGGATTGAGGAGTATTGGAATTGCCAACTCCAATCTCATAAAGATTATTTTTACCACCACTAGAAGTACTACTAACACCACTTTCCAATGACTTGGAAAATATTGCTTTAATTGCACTCAAAGAATGTGATTTTGGCGATGATGATTTAAGAGTTGTGGCTATTTGGTTGAGTAAACGAGCCGAACTTGCACTCGGAACGGAACTACCTTCCAGCGGCTTGGATGTCCCTACTTGTTGGGACACGAATGAGGCAAGCGAACCGGATGCCCTGAGCTTCACCATGACCTCATTGAGTAGCTTGGAAGATGTGGAAATCGAACCTATGGACTTACCGGATTTTTCGAGATCTTGTAGTTTTGAAGTACTATTGTCTGCTTCGGCATTACTGCCACCGTTCTCCGGCACCTTGGGAGAATTTTTTGTCGTGTTATGAATGATACGCCTTTCGGCGGCGAGTCTCTTGAGTCGGGTGTTCCAGTGGTTCTTGATTTCATTGTCTGTTCGTCCTGGCAATTGCTTGGCTATTGTTGACCACCTAGAAAGTCAGTTGCATATTAAGTTAGTGTCAAAAGGGAAAAAAAGAGTAAAGAGAGATACAAAATTGATGCCAACAAAAGAACATTCTCATCAATATTATTACTCACTTGTTTCCCAAAGTAGAATGTAGTCTAATCACCGTTTCCTCTTCTTCAACACTAAGCTCTCCTCTCTTAATACCCGGCTTCAAGTAATTAGCCCATCTCAATCTGCAACTCTTTCCACACCTCAAAAGGCCTAAAAAACAAAAAAAATCAAAAACAAAAACAAAAAAAAAACGTTTACAAAACAATAAACAAAACATATATACAAACATGAATATCCACTGAAGCAAACTTGTACTATTTGTAGCATTTTCAAAAACCACTTTACCAGCTTTCTGAGGTAAACTTCGCCAGCCTCCTTCGCCGTGCTCGGCGATGTAATCGATGAGCTTCTTGTCCTCGTCCTCCGTCCAGGCGCCTTTCTTCAGCCCTGTGCCGCTGCAGCAAGGGGTTCTTCCCATTTTTTGGAACAACCCAAGTGAGTAGCTATTATAGTGAAGTGGTGTGGAAGAACTTTGTGACTTATACTTCAATTGGCTCTTAATTACTAGGCTTTCCACCTAGAAGATGTTAATATTAGTGAAAAGTTTTGCTCTTTCTTTCTTTTATTTTTTTTAATTGAATTTTGTGGTTTAATATTAAAAAAAAAAATTTGGGAGCAGGAGTAATGGTGATGTCAAATTTACCACACTATGATTGTTTGCTTGGTGGAAGTTATGTAGAAGAATGATGAACCTTGACCCTTAAATAAGAGAACGATTCTTTTCAATTATTTATTGTCCACACTTGGCCAGCTGATATCTGTTCGAAATCTTTTAATTTTAATTTTTTTATTTCTTATTGTTGTATGAAGATTTCTTGGTATGGTACAATTGGTTAGTATTTTATTATTTTGTAACTGATGAAGGAAAAGTAATATTAGAAAAAGAAGATATCAACTGATTAATTAGGAAATAAAAATTGTAAGTAACTATTCTTAGCGTTACTACTTAACATAATGTATACGAACAGTCTAGGATAAAACTATCGTTAGCCTTTATTAGGAGCGTTTTCTTCTCGTACAGGATAAATATTTGATCAGACTATGTCAATATAATTGAACTATTCATGCAATCAGTTATTTCTCTAATAAGTTATTGAAATATAAAACCTTAATTAAAATAATTGATGCCCCATTAAAATCTGGACAAGCTAGATGACAACAAATAGTAACATTAAAATAAAGAAAAAAAACCAAAACCAAAACCAAAACAAAGGCAACCGACAAAAATTGATTCTTTGATGGAGTTGCAATAAATTATATTAAAAAAATCATATCGTGGCCAGAAAAAATGGGAAATCAAAGATAAACACTCAATCTATTATATCCACTGATTTTTTTTCTCTTCTTTTCTTTTCTTTTCTTTTCTTTTTAATTAAGTTTTCTACTAAATTAATACCAAGAGTCAGATACCTCACCATTTGACAGAAACGATATAATTGTGCTTTAATTGACAGCAGTACGGGACAGTGATATTTCAATTTTATATCAATTTGCTAACTCGTAGACCCCGTGAATTGTTTTTTAGAGATTTTCTTTTTCTATTTTTTTTTAATATTCACAAAGTAAGAATATACATATTTTCACGAGACGTGTCAATCTCAAAAGTCTTCAGTAATTTGATGATACTTTCAGGTAATTATGAATTAAAAAAGAACTTGTGATATTTGTTTCGTATAGTTTGGGGACCGAAGACATTTATTGGCTAGTTTGTCTTTTCAATGCTCTTTGGGTTTGCGTTAATGTGGGAGTAGCGAATGGTCTGTTCGTGTTCTAATATCCTCAGCGATGGTGTGAATCAAGGGCAAAGAAAACAATATATATATATATATATATATATATTTATATAATAATTAGCTCAAATAGTTTTTGAACTTTTTAAAAGGTAATGGTTTGATCTCTGTTTTATTTAATTTTTTTAGTTGAGAAGATCTTAAACTGTTAAAATGTTGATCATTATAATCTTTTCCGTCCAAAATCGTTAAATTTTTAATGCAATCTGGCTTAGATCATAATTTTTGTGGTAAAAAGATCAAAACATCTCTTAATTTTCTATTTCCTTACTCATTTACGACAAAAAAAAAAATGTCATCTTTCCCTAGGATCTAATATTATTCTAACAACATAAAATACCTTTAAACATAAGCATAAAAGAAATATTTAAAAGAAAAAAAATAAAAATTCGTGATATCCAGAAGGCTAGAATCAGTGACAAGAGAAACACGGGGTTGAGCAACCAACCCCTTTTGTCATTAGCAATTCAGGAAGGAAACCTAGATGTGAGTTGCCGTAGATTGGCCTGGGAATCACGAACTGGCTCCATTGCCAATGGCTATGTCAGAGCCGAGAGGAATCGGTGGAGAAATGTGGAGAGCGTTGGATCTTGCCCCCTAAATCCGAAACCAAAACCCAGTGCCCCCATCCCCCACTGTTGCCAGGCTTGCCAGGCTCGGACCGCCTACCCATTCCCAAAACTCTGATCTGCCCCCTCCCCCGACCCCAAAACTAAGCGCCCCCCCCGTTGCAGAGCTCGAACCGCCCACCCTCCCCCAAAACTTCAATCTGGCCCCTCCCCCCTGCTGCCGAGCCCTGACTGCCCACCCACCGAACTCAATATCTAGCTCTCAGCCCCCACCCCCTCGGCAAAAAATCCTCCGATCTGAGAAAATGAAGAAAGAGAGAGAGAGAAAAGAGAGATGAATTTAAAGTTTTTTTTTTATGATTTTTATTTTTATTTTTGTTAAATTAAATATTATTAGATCATTAAAATACTCTCTTAAATTAGATCACATGCATTGAACGTGACTCATTTATTAGAAATTTAACGATTTTGGACGAAAATGACTATAGTTGGCCAATATTTTAAGAGTTTAGGGTCCTCTCAAAAAAAAAAAAAAAAAAAAAACAAAGGGACCAAACTGTTACCTTGTAAAGAGTTTAAGGATAATTTAGGTCAATTACCCATATAAATAGCTTGAGTTTGGTTTACTGGTTGGAGATAAAATTTTAAAATTTAAATGGTTGACTTTTAAAAACTAGTTATAAATTTTATCAACTTTTTTAAAAAAAACAAAAAATAAAAATAAAAACTGAAACGAAAAAAAATACAGTTTAATTAAAGTTAAATTTAAATGTTAAACAAAATCCTAAAGTACGAGTCTCATATTTGGCACCAGACATCAGACGGCATTGAGGTGGCACGCAAAAGATGTCATGAGTAAGGCAGATGTTGGACGGTTTGGGAGGTTTGAAAAAGGCTAAATGGAAGGACACTTTGGAAGGAGATAAGTATGGGAAGGAAAATGAATAAAGCTGGGGCATCTCTGTGTCCCTCACCACTTGAGTTCACAGCTTAGTTGGCTGTCAACTTGGCTAAGTGAAGGAGTGTGACAAACTAGTGGATCCGACTAAAAAATTTTAACTTTTCTCTTCTTTGATCTCTCACTTCTCTCGCCGGTGTTCGCCAATGTCAAAGAGCTCCAAAACCTTTTTTCTACTCAGCTTTTGCGGACGCTCCCATCTACTCCTCCTGATTTGATTCCGATTTCAAGTTACGGATCAGATCTGGACTGCGATTGGTCTTTTTACATCGTCGATATCCCGGTGGGGAACACGGAGGAGGACACACTCCTTTTTGCCGACACCATGATGAAGTTCAATATGCAGAAATTCGCCTCTGTCATCCAAGGAACGAAGTGTGGGGAGTAACTGGTTGAGAGAGAATTTTGTAGTAAACAAAAGAAAGAGGGATTTTTTTTTTTTTCAAATTTTTTTTTTTTTGTTAGATCAAATTTTTTTATTTTAATTTAATTTATTTTATTTTATTTTTATAATAGCAAGGAGAGATCTTTCTTTACGCAGCATGCCACCTCATGTGGTGTAGTGAACCAGAGGTGCCTCAAAGCTTTGATAGAGGAAAATATACCGTAATCGAATCCAAGATAGAAACTTAATTGTGAGTAGAACCAAAAAAAAAAAAAAACAAAAGGATAATTGCAACTATTTATTTGGATGGAAATGTGAATTGAAGATCTTTAAAATGTGACTCATAGAGAAGTAAAGTGCCATGAGTAAGGAAATTAAATGGTTTATAATTGTCACGAGTTCTCTTATTCAGTCAATAATTGTCTAAAACTTATAACTTATTAATGGGGTTCATTAAATTTCTCCTCCTCAAGGCCCTTACGATGGATCTGTCTCGTGAGATTTGTGTGTTTACTTGTTTCTGTGAAATTTAAAAAAATAAAAATAAAAATAAAAAAAGGAGAAGAGAAGTAAAGTTAGGGTGGAGAGAAGCATGATCTGGAAGGAAGGAGGATGAATATGACGAGTTTCTCTATGACAAAACAAAAAAAGTGGGATGCACTCCATTCTTATGCTGTCCTTTTCTTTTCTTCTTTACTCTTCTGAATCCACTTGTTTTCATGACAGAAAAAGTTTTCGAGCACATTTTGTTTTTTGTAACTGATGAAGGAAAAGTAATATTTGAAAAAGAAGATATCAACTGATTAATTAAGAAATAAAAATCTTAACATAATGTATACGAACAGTCTAGTGTAAAACTATCGTTAGCCTTTAGGAGCGTTTTCTTCTTGTACAGGACAAATATTTGATCAGACTATGTCAATATAATTGAACTGTTCATGCAATCAGTTATTTCTCTAATCAGTTATTGAAATATAAAACCTTATTTAAAATAATTAATGCCCCATTAAAATCTGGACAAGATGACAACAAAAAATACCATTAAATTAAAGAAAGGAAAAGCAAAAAGAAACAAACAAAAAACAAAAAAACAAAACAAAACGAAAAACAAAAAACAAAAGCAAAAGGCAACAGATTTGATTCTTTGATGGAGTTGCAATAAATTATATTAAAAAAATCATATGGTGGCCAGAAAAAAATGGGAATCAAAGATATACTCAATATATTATAATATCCACTGATTTTTTTCTTTTCTTTTTTCTTTTTAATTAAGTTTTCTACTAAATTAATACCAAGAGTCCGATACCTCTCCATTTGAAAGAAACGATATAATTGTGCTCTAATTGAGAGCAGTACGGGACAATGAAATTTCAATTTTGTATCAATTTGTTAACTAGTAGACCCCATAAATTATTTTGTAGAGATTTCTTTTTCTATTTTTTTTAATATTCACAAAGCAAGAACATAAATACTTTGATGAGATATATCGACCTCAAAAATCTTCAAAAATTTGGAAATATACTTTCATATAATTATGAACTAAAAAAGAACTAGTGATACTTATTTTGTAGAGTTGGGGGACCACAGACATTAGTTGGCTAGTTTGTCTTTTCAATGTTCTTTGGTTATAAATATATATATAGAGAGAGAGAGTATGAGTCTCACATCTGGCACTGGATGTGAGACGGCATTGAGGTGGCACGCAAAAGATGTCATGAGTATGACAGACGTTGGACGGTTTGGGAGGCCTGAAAAAAGCTAAATGGAGGGACAATTTGGAAGGAGACAAGTCAGGGGACGAAAATTAAAATAAGGGTCCATTTAAAGCGTTAGTTCCAGATGGCAAAACACCATTCTTATGCTTTTCTTTTCTTCTTTACTCTTCTAAATCCACTAGTTTTCATGATAGAATAAGTTTTCGAACACATTTGTTTTTTTCGTTTTGCCAAATCCCACCAAAAGGATAGACGAAACCAACAAAAGACCTTCGTTTTCAAATTTATTTACGTTTATTCCTAGAAATCAGTGATTAAGGGGGGAAAAAAAAAAGGTCAAATTACAGTTATCAATTATTTGTTCGGTGAGGAGAGTGATCTTCGACGGTAAAATTTCTAGTTCCTCAAGTGGAGGGGTGAATTCTGAAGAAGAAAAAGATTTATAAAAAGGAAGAAAGAAAGTCTTTTCAACAATTTTTGATTTGTTGCGTTTAGCAGCTTATTTTCCGCCTAAGATAGATCCCGATTGTAATTTTGAGAATCCAGAATCACTTTGTTGCAAAAGAAGTAGTTCCTTTACTGCTTGTTCCAAACATCTCTTTACTTCTAGTTCTTGACTGAAAAATTGGATGCGGGAAAAAAAAAAAAAAAAAAAACAAAATCAGAATTTGCCACGAGATCAAGTTTGCAGAAATGGTTAGGGTGGAAACTAAAAAGAGTAGTGCTAGGGACACAATTGTAGTCTTATATTTTTTAGTACCAATCCACATATCATATTTTATTAATTAATGCAATCAATTCATGTTGCAATATTTAAACACTTATTAATAAATAAATAAATAAAAAGACAATTCACATGTTACATAATAGATTGGTATTCAAAAGTTGGAAATTAAATTGATATCCATATACAGCATTTTTCAAATAAGAAAGAAGTTTGGTGTTTGATTTACTTTTTTTGCTCTTTGTTTATTCTGCGTAGTTGGTTGAATTTCTTCGTCATCTTAATCTTAAAAAATAAAAGAAAAATGAAGGGGGAAAAAATAGAGAAAGTAAATATTGGGACATGGGAAAGGATTGCGGCCCACGACTTCTAAAATAACACAAGAAACACAACAAGAGATTACAATGAGTTGAACTTTTAGTCACAACATTTTCTTATTACATTTTTTAATTACAATATTTTTGTGTGGCTAAATGTCACTTTTAATCGCAGCCTTGTGATTCAGATTTTGTTGTGACTAAAACGTAGTTTGAGATGTCAATCATGATTAGAAAGGAAAAATGAATTTTTAGGAATTAACGAACCCTGAGGTTGGCTGATCATGTAAATGTCGTCATAAAGACGATCATGGAGAGGAAGGCATTAATGACGTCAAATTGCAAGAAGACCACCCAAGAGTTACTACAAGACTGATGATACTGAAGGCTTGATCACCGGAGCTAAAGGTCACACGATTGTCAATTACTGATCGTTGATGAAAATATTTGATGATAAGTCTTGTTTTATAGCGATCAATAGAACTATTAGGTGCCGCTTGATTCGAAACACCCATTAACACCCAGCAAGATTACATGATGCGGGTCGGGTGTCAAAAAAGATCCCACGTCGTTGGAAAGTAAGGCATTAAAGTCTTCGAGCATTGCAAGGCGCCAATATGAAAATTTGAGGGCTTGAGAGACACATGACGGGGTTGATGCGTTGGTGTTGTGTGGGGAGTTTTGGGGCTAAGCTTCAAAATTCTATTTTTCTAACGTGTTTGTGTCGGGTGATTTGGTTGTATGGGTGGGACTTGGGAATGAAACTATGCGAGGAAGGGAAAGCCGTCGGTAAAATAGTAGAGAAAGTTGGAACATTAATTTAGATGTGTTGATTTAGCCGAGAAAAGAGTACAACCTTCCTCCAAACTAGTGAAATGGTAATTGCCACCCTAGTAATCTCAAACTCAATACTGTGCGTCGGTTTATTTGGGATTCAGGCTAGATTGGTGTTGGTGCAGTGATTCGGGACCATTCAGGAGTTGTTGTCGCTGCTTGTGCTTGACCTATTGAGGGAAGCTTTAGTGCCTACATTGCTGAGTGCTTTGCGTTGCGAGAGGGGCTTCTGGGACGACGCCAAGAAACTTTTTTTTTTTTTCTTTCGTTAAAAAAAATTCGATGGGCCACCATGGGTCAAGTTCCTGCAATCCCCCCACCCCCCGGCCCAACCCACAAATCCCCATCCGGCCCATGGTAGGTACGCCTTTAGGTTGAAAGTTGATGTCGTCGAGATGGACACTGTTCACCTTGCACATGAGGTTCAAAATCCCCTCTCAATAGATGGTGATAGTCCTCTAGTTGTTGATATTGTGAACCTTCAAACAAAAGGAATTTTCAATCTTCGTGATTAATTATTTACCTAGAGGGGTGAATGAGTTACCTCATTTACTAGCCACCTCGATTTTCAGTTTGTCTTGAACTATACCTTTGTGGACTATTTATTGTCTACCTTCATGTCCACTAGAGTTGTGGTAGATTTGTCACTTATATTAAATTATAGTATGAAATCTTAAATATAGCAATAAATAATGTTTCCTGGTAATAGTGTAAGTACCAATAAAAAAAGCCAGGGTTTTAGTCCCAAAAGAAAAGAAAAGAAAAGTTGAAGAGCCAGAACAACAGCGAAATATAATTTGTTCTTTTAGGATTTATAACTATACATTAGTAGTACTTGATAATGATGATTTACAACTGGCCTCAATTGGCATATGAAACAATTGAAATAGGTCGAACATTTACAGTTCAGTTGAACATCATCAACACAAATTGTATTTGAAAAAAAAAATAAACAGGCACTGTTTTTCATCCATCGTCTTCGGATTAACATCTCATGTTTAATTTTGATGTCTCAAATGATATCTAACCAATTATGATTTGACATTTTATTAAAAGAAATTAGATTTTAAGATTAAAAAAAATCAGTTATAAAGCATTTTTAACTTTTTAAGAAGACATGACATAATATTATTGGTTAGACACAATTTTGAACTCCAAAAATTTGGCAAAGGATGTGGATCCATCGTCTTCTTCTCATCCCTCAAGTGACTGCTAATTTTCTTCACTGAGTTTCTGGGTCTCACCCTTGAGTGATAGTTTTCTCACTAGCCAAGCTCTCACTTGGCATCTTATATTAAATTCGTTTTTCAAAATTTTTTTTTCTAGTGTTCTCTTTCACAAAAATTTTAATTAACTATATTATAATCACTCACCTTGAAGGTTTTTTCCGAGCTTGAGAATTACATATAGTAGTTGGGAAAAATTGTCTTCTCATTTGGTGTACTAATTAAGTATGGGTGTTTTTGTTAATTTGTAGTTTGAGTTGCAGTTTTGGGATGGTTTGCCCTTTGGGATTGTATTTCTTTATTTCCATTTGTTCCGAGAATGAAGAAACAGAGATCAGCTATAGATTGAGAATATTAAAGCTATTTGTGTTCGTCGATTTGAGCCCACGCAGAAAACCGACCCAACACCAACTCAAAGAATTTTTGTTTTTTTAATTAAAAAATTTAGTTTCAATAAATTTTTTTTTTGAATTCTCAATACTTCTTTGAAGTTTAAAATTAAAGGACTTTAAGTAGTTGAATTAGTTTACCGGTATTTAAAATATATATATATACACATATAAAATTTACCAGCAATTTCACTTTATCATAGATATAATATTTGAATCCTCCCAAAAAAAAAAAAAAACAAACAAACAAAAACAAAAACAAAAACACATACACAAATGGCAAAACATATCCGTCAATAGAGTTTGTTTCGAATATCACAAATCACCTCTATCTCTCTCCCTTTTTTTAACATATAAAGATCAGAAATCACCTCTTTTGTATTTACATATATATCCAAATTAGAGATATTGATTTGAAAAATATCTATTTTTTCTATTAATTATAAAAATATCTAAAATAGTACTTGTAAAGACAACATTACCCTTCATAAGAATTGAGAATGAATATATAAAGGAATTATTAAAAAGGAAACCAAAAAAGGAAGAAAAAAGTTTGGATAAAGATGCCTAAATTTTATTTCATGAAATTGGTAAACAAATTGTTATAAAATGAAAAGATATTATAATGATATAGTAATTATGATAAAGAAAAATGTCATAATGATATTGTAATTAGAATCATAATTGGTGAAAAAACTGTTATAAAAGGAAAAGATATCATAATAATAATATAGTAATTGTCACAAAGAAAAACATCATAATAATATAGTAATATCATAAAGAAAAACATCAAAATGATATAGTAATTATCATTAAAAAATAAGCAATTTCTTATCATATTTAAACTTTAAAAACTAACTATTAAAACAATACCAACAATAATATAGAAGAATAAATTATCATCATAACATTAAAATTATCATAAGAACCTAAATCATACTTTAAAAAAAAAAAAAAAAAAAAGGTTTCTAAGAAACCTAAATCATACTTAAGAAACATGTTTATAAAAAACTTAAATCACACTAATAAGCAATCATTATAACAAAAGAACTTGTCATTAAGATAAAAATACAACAATGATAAACAAATAAGGAAATTCTTTTTTGAAACATGATGAGGGAAATGATTTTAAATATAGTAAAAGAGCAAAATGGGTACTACAAGTGATTGTTTTTAAAAAAATGGACATTTATACAATATTATCAAAAAATGTACAGATTTTAAAATGCGATCTTAAAAGTAGACTTTTTTTTTAAAATAAATCATGACTTTTGTTTATTAAAGAGAAACGATGACCCTCTTAGTTCGAATGTGGAAACTCCTACTCAAATTCCTCTCTTTTTCCCGCTAAAATTGCACAAACTTTTTTTTTTGTGGATAAATTATTAATAGCACAAATTAATCAATAGTAGCCGATCTTAATCAGCAGAAGAAAAACATTATATAAATAATTACTGCAAAGTGTCCGTATATTAATAATTTATAATGTAATTTTTTAATAGATTGCGTAATTGCCTCAAAATAGAATATGATATGAAATTAAATCAAAGTTTTCTAAGTCGTTAAAAAAAACTTTAAAAAGTAAAAAAATCAGTCAACTTTTTTCTATTAGACCCACACAACCTTCCTTCTTATTATTATTATTATTATTATTTATTTTTAATTCTAGTAGATTCATGTTACCATATTTCCCCATTCATAATCAACAGGCATGTATGAGTGATGGTGTCCTCATGAACTTGGATTTATTTTTATTAATGTGACATCATTTTGTGTTGTGAAAAACCACCAATTAAACTTTTCCTTTTTTGTGTGATAAAATGGGTTCTCAAAAAGTAAGTTTCAACAAAGCCAACAAAACAACCAAAGCAATAAAAATCAAAATAATCAACCGCACAAGAGACGTCGATTTTTACGTGGAAAACCCTCTAATGCGAAGGGAAAAACCACGGGACCGTAATCCGATATCAACTTCCACTATATCAACAATAATGGGATTACAAAGTCCCCTCTAGATACAACTAGAGGCTCACGATCATCAAGATAAAATACAATCTTCGCTAAACAACAAGGTTCATCATCAACAAGATAGATTTCAACACATAGCATAAAAAGAAATCAGTTTTAGGTCTCAAGTGGGTATTTGGAAAAAGCACCTTGGAGACACCAATTCGAAAATCGGAACCAGTAGATGAGAAGAGCTCGTCACAAGGATTCACCACATCAAATTTGAGCACCAACAGACACCGTTTCACCGCTCAATCGTCTTGTCCAAACCCAAAAACCCTACCTTCTCTCTCTGCTTTCTCCTCACACTCTCTGTTTTTCTTTTTTCTTTTTTTTTTTTTTGGCACACCCACAGCAGCCCCCTTTTGTTTCCCTTTTTCTGCCGCTTACACACACGGCTTGTTCAATGGACAAGCCATTAATTCTTTTTTTTTTTTTTTGTTAAAAGCTATGGGGCTTTTAGCCCATTATTGTCCAGCCCACAACATGGGGCGGACAAGGTTCCATGTGATACGCTTTATATGGAATCGATTTATATCTATATGTATATATATATATATATATAACTAGAGCTATACAACTTGGTACACGGGAGCAAACTGATCCTCATTGACCAAAGTCCACATTTCCTTTAGACCAGCAAAAGAACTCAGATTTCAACTTTAAATAAATAAATAAAATTAAAACTTCACAATGCGTTGAAATATGTACAATCATCCCAATTAATAATTGCAGTCTTCAAATCAATATCAACTCTCTCTTCAATGTCACGGCAGCCATTGTACGATGAAGAACTACAGCCACTAGTGAACTCAGCATGATTTTCACTGAAAATAAGATCTTCGTCACCAATTTTGACAAAGAAGTTTCTCCCTTGATCATGATCACCAACAACAAAATTATCATGATCATCGTCTCCTCCGTCCTTAGCAAGTGCAATTCCCCTAAACGGATCATTATCTTGATGATCAGGGGCGTTGAACCCTACACCTTTAAATGTACCCGGTTCATCTAATTCCTTCTCACTTGAAAGTACTCCATGATCCATTGACAGTACTGCCGGTGATTGGTAGGTTCCACCAAGTAACACGGGACCAGGACGGTTTATAAGCGACAGTTTTGAAGCCATTTCATTGAGAACCCTAGCTGAGGCAGAAACAGGCTTTGTTTCTCTAGCATTTTTAGATCTAGGGCTAACTTCAAAATCAGAGAAACTACCACATGTGATAGTACTAGTACTAGTAGGGGCATTAGGACCCGTAGAATTGGAAACAATTTTAAAATTACTAATGTTTATGCCTTTAGCTTGTGATGATTGAGACAGAACTGCCTTGACCACATCAAGAAAATAAAGTGATTTTGGTTTGTGACAAGTTGTAGCCACCTTGTTGAGTAGGCTAGATGGAGTTGTCACCACTTCTTTGCAGTCTCTGCGGTTGTGTTGCTCCTCAAGTGAGGCGAAACAACGCGATGCTTTGAGCATGTTAGATGCAGCTAGCTCGTTGAGTAGCCGATAAGCAGAAGTAGTAGTGGTGGTCATGGTGGTGGAATTGGAAATTGAACCTCTATCAGGAAGATGGGATTCGTGTTTTGGACGATCATCGATGTTCTTAGACAACACAACATGATTTTGATATGCATCCTTAATTTCGGTTGAGCGTCTCTTGAGCCGTGTGTTCCAGTGGTTTTTTATTTCATTGTCTGTTCGTCCTGGCAACTGCTTGGATATGGCTGACCACCTAAGGACCGAAAGTAACAAAAATAAATTATCCATTCGAAATAGGCAATTTTGGGGGGTTATGCCAACATAACTTGGTAGTAATTATACAGTTCTAATATTGCCATTTAAAATTTTTAACTTCTTTACCCTAAAGAAAATATTTGTTTGTTGTAATTGTAGGCATAACTTAACAGTATTACCACATCTGACTCCACCACAAAATGCTGAGTTTGAATCCTCTCATCTCCAAATTTAAATATATATATATGTATATATATATATATATATGTTTATTTAAAATCATAAAGCAGAATAAGCAAAAAGTTGCCACCACACCACTGCTACTTTTATTGACCAAACCAGATCATGTGTTTTGGGTATTGTGACCGGCTAAGCCACAAAAAACAAAAAAACAAAAACAAAAACAAAAACCAAAAACAAAAAAAAAAAACAAGAAAAAAGGAGAATTTTACGGGAATATAAGTTTTGTGCTTATCCCTAAAATTGTGACCCTTTTAATTTGATTTGAAAGAAAAAAAATGTCACGAATCTAAATATATTTTAAGAATTGGCATGCATTCCTCTATAGGCTCTAGCTCTCCCAAAGAATAATTGAGTAGAAAATCAAGATTAAAATAGAATTTTCATCGTTCGGTCAGTGGTATCTACGCATACACAAGGGGACAAGAAAGAAAAATATTGTCAACAATAGTTTTTTATTATATACATTTTGGTGAAATCATGTCTGCACTAATTGAAGTAATTACTAATCAAATAAAAAGTAAAATGATGTCCAAGAACTTTAATTAATTTCTCCTAACTTTTTATTTATTTATAAATAAATAGTGTTCATAAAAATCATAGATGTACCTAGACAATCTGATTAAGTCGGAACCCTTCTAATATCATCATCCTTTTTCTATCTCACACAAATTTTATTAAAGAAAAGAAAAATAATACATCAATGATCCAAATCTGAAAAAGAAAAATAATTAAAAAAAAAAAAAAAACCGAAGCTATAATTAAAAAAAAAAAAAACTTCAAAGAAAATTTTCTCCGAACTTTTTCAAATTTAAATCTAAGTGGAAAAAAAAAAGGGACAAAGAGCTGATCAGAACACCAAAAAAAAAAAAAAAAAAAAAAAAAAGAGAAGAAGCTTTAAACTGAAAATCAATGCAGACTCACTTGTTGCCAAGAACAGAACGAAGTTGAAGAATAGTTTTCTCTTCTTCTGGACTGAATTCTCCTCTCTTAATATCAGGTCTCAAGTAATTAGCCCATCTTAATCTGCAACTTTTCCCACATCTCAGCAGACCTAAAAAAACATAGAAAAACAATATAATCAACCAAACAAAATATAATAATAATTATTGTTGCTCATCTAAACATGATTAGTATGTAATTAACGAACTTTCTACAGCTGTTTAATTATAAAATAATAGTTACCAGATTTCTGGGGCAAGGTACGCCAACCACCTTCACCATGTTGTTGAATGTAAGAAACAAGCTTCTGGTCTTCTTCTGGTGTCCAAGCTCCTTTCCTTAATCCTTGTATGTTGCAGCAAGGATTTCTGCCCATGCTGTTCTTGACGGTGACGACGATGGCGGCAGCACCGGCGTTTCGGTGTTTACAATAAGATCCTATTGGATAAGAATATGTATATTATTTGGAGAAAAGGAGGTTTATGTTGATCAAGAAGAGGCAAGTAATAAGGGTAAACCAGATGATCATTACTTTATATGAAAAGAGGCCATATTTGGGCAAAGGGGAAAAAATAAAAGAAAGAAAGATGAATAATAATATGTAGAGTTCTAGTTTGGACCATCAATAATGGTAGTCATGTATTAAAAAAAAAAAAAAAAAAACCAAATAATGGTGGTGTATTCAATTAACTATTAAACCCCCGTTTTACACACCGTTTTAACTTGAAAAAAAAAATCAACTTGAATAGATAATCTAGAATGAATGAGTACTTAGAAGAATACAAAATTAGTGTCATATTACATATATATGTAAAAAAATAAAAAATAAAAATGGATTCATTATTATTTTTTTTGTTTAAAATAGTTGTGTCAACCACACCCCAAGAGTTCAATATTTTGAATTACAAGAGTTCAATAATATGAATCACAAACACGAGTAAAACGTTGTATCAAGTTGAAAAAAAAAATTTAATAGAAAAGGTTTATCACTGAACACTATATACAAATTGACCTGGTTACTTAATTATTAACTTTGTTTGATATTCTTCCATTAAGTAAAAGAAAAAAGGAAAAAAAAAAATTGTATCTTCCAGACAAGGAGTTATATAAACTTTTTTGCCCCTACGTATGCAATAATTGTAATTTAGAGAACGACGTCATGATCGTATCTTTTCTTTAATTATTCAAGAATGTGTAGTGAATGGTGGTTTAATGCCAAAAAAAAATGAAAATAGTAAATATTCCTGACGTTAATTTTCTTCAATCAATGACAGATCACCATCTCGCATTATCATGAAATTGACTATATATAAAACTAATTTTTTATAGGGACTAAAGATGTTCCATTTTTTATTATTTATTTATTTTTTATTATTATTATTATTTTGCATTAGGCTCTCACATCGGTAGTGTATATTTATAATCATTTAATGTAATCAAAATTACATTAAAATAGAAAATAATAATTATACCTCGTTAAAATATCCTAATTTGAGATCATTATAATCAAGTTGTGTGTTTAAAAGCTTTGATTAATTAATTATGGAGCAACCCACTATTTGGTTTATAACTTTACAAACATCACTTTAATTGTTTTGAAGGAAAAGGGAAGGAAGGAAAAAGGCAGAGGGGAAAAGGTTTGGCGAAAAGGAAATGAAGATTGAATTGTTAAAAAAA
This sequence comes from Ficus erecta, assembly GCA_008635985.1. Classification (NCBI taxonomy): domain Eukaryota; kingdom Viridiplantae; phylum Streptophyta; class Magnoliopsida; order Rosales; family Moraceae; genus Ficus; species Ficus erecta. Next base: position 134,737 of record BKCH01001455.1, on the reverse strand, counting down.
AAAAAAAAAAGTTTGCTAAAATGGTCCTAAACTTTATAACGAGACAAGTTGATTTATAGTAAAATTTATAGTGCCTTCGATGTTAAGGAGCTCTTTATTTACACTAATGAATAATTATAACTGTTTTCAACCATCGGATTTATCTTTTAACGGTTTGACATACGAGTATTTACCTTAAAAATTTACAACACACGACGTAAAATTTCTCCAATCATATATCAAGCTATTAAAACTATAATACAACTTCTCATCAATAATATAAAATAGAAAGTTTTACTATCCAAATTGAGTATATGTATATATTTGTCGACAAACTTTTACATGTACATCCATCATATGATGTTTTAACTAAAATGAGCTTCAAATAACAGTAGGAAAAGCAAAAAGACTTGGTGCCGTTTGAATCGGCGGTATGAATTTATTATTCAAAAAAAAAATTTTCCATAGTATTTTATGATTTCACAAAATTTTAAATCTTTTTATTCGACCTTATTATTAAAATATATGATCCAAATGTTAGCAAACATTTAACAAAAGGACAATATGTATACATTTATTATCATTCAGTGGCTTTCATCTTTGTTTCTAACCCATTAACTAGGAATTGTAAATATAAAATTTATATTTTTTGAAAAAATTAAAAAAATTAAAATTTTGATTTTTGACTTTGTTTTGCTTTACTTTGCTTGTTCGTTCCTATGCACGAAACACGTGCAATACAACTTATATATATATATATATATATATATATATTAAAATTCCTATCTTCTAAGACGTACGTGTCCGTTTCTCTAGCACTGAAACCAAAGAAGTACGTCTTCACTTCCACCGAAGGAGTCATCGAAGCAATTAATCAATCAATTGAAGACAAGAAAAGTCCCCCAATCTCTCAATCGAGAATCAATCGAAAGTCAAATCTTTCGGAAGCCATCAATAATGTTTCCAGCACATATCACGAGCAATTCTCTGTTACCACTTCCTAATAATTACCGATTATTATTCCACGTTGAAATGAAAGGTAACAAATTAAAGAAGTACTTCACCTTTTCAAAAAAAAAATGATTACTATATTTTAAATAAGAAAAATACAAATATCAATTCAAACGAGCTCATAATACAAGATTATCTCTAATTACAAATCGATTTCATTAATAAATTTTAAGAAAATGCACAGGGAATATTGACACATAGGAGGACTACACCGCATGCTAGGAACGGGACAATTTTCTCTGATTGAGGGATTGAAACGTTTCACAACATTGTGTATGTTGTGAAACCTGGCACTAAAACTATAAATAGAACACCTAGCGGTTCATTATTGGATTAGATCTTTTTTTTTTTTTTTTTTACTTTCCATCGTGAGCTGTCAGGCAATCCCTTTTAGCATTTGACTTATTAATAGTAAAATAAAGCGATGGGAAAGAGAGAGAAGATTTGTGATTTTGGATAAGCAAGAGGTATAGAATGCTTTGCTTATTATATTCCAAGGAGAACACAATTTAAATTAAATTATTTTCTATAGCATCAAAAGTTGAAAAAAGTTAGAGAAAGTTATTCCATTGTATTTCTTTAATCTTTTTCATATTTTTCAAACAGTTACGCTACCCAAAAAAAAAGTTTCAAGAGTCCTTTTTCTCGAGGCGTACAACCTTAACGTGAAAGCGACCTGAAAATGGTAAGGAAACAAGGATCCTACCCTTTCTAAAATATCCCTTCTATCTCTCTTGAGACTGTTGATGCATCTCACTCTGACACCTATTAAAGTAACTTGTTTTATTTTAATAACGCCAAACACACCCACTAATTTGCAAATTAATAGAAAAATATATAGGAAAGAAATTGAATCTAGTCATTAAGAATGACACAAAAAGAAAACAAAGAGCACAAGAACGACAAACAAGAAATATGCTACAAGGAAAACAAAGACAAAAACAACTAAAATGAAAACCAATTCTCACCGTAATACCACCTGCACCACCCAAAAAGCACAATAAATATGAACTACTTATATCTCTTTGCATTTAGTACATCATTTTAAATAGACAAATTGACCAAAAATATATGTCTTTATGGCTGCGGAAAAATGTTACGGACGAATAAGATGTCACTTTGCGTTTGTCAATGGAATCCCCTGAGAAGGGTTAGAATGGCAGTTCCTGCTCCTTAAGAGTTATCAAATAAATGACTACTTGAATCAGGGTTTTGAGCATAAAGATTCCACTGATCCAGAAAAAGTAGATCTAATCCTTGGAGATGCGGCAATACTTTTAAGAAATTATTCCATCAAACGTATTCTTCCTTGGATCCGTGAATAGCAACATCAACTAAATTTACTATCCAAGCCAAAGAGCTTACTCCAAATTACCCTGAAAAATGATGATTTAGAAGAGATTCAACATTTTTAAATCACGAAACACTCTGTTTCCATTTCGGTTAGGTGTAACCAACCTGCTATATGGCATTATCCATACTAAAACTAATAATTATTGATTCGTATTCCACGTAAAAGGAATTCGGAGGAAGGAAAGATTCCTTACGCCAATATATGTACTCCCAGCAAAAATAGAGAAAAAAAAAAAAAAAAAGGAACACAAACATGTATCCATAATGGCAAAAGAAAAATAAAAAGACTAATATAGACTGAGAGTACCTTCTACATAGTCCTAAAGTAGCTTTGCTTTTTTTTTTTTTTTTTTTTTTCCGTCTACAAATACTAAGACAAAAAAAGGGGACTATACTTACATGATTGATTGAAATTTGGAAAATGAATACTAACATTGACCCGTTTCTTATTGTTAAGAAAACAGAAAGAAAATGCTTGGGAGAATTTCTGAACTTCTCATTGATGAAATGACTCATAAGAGTATAAATATACAATCTTAGTAGTGTAACTAACTGTACAACTAATCACCGAAACAACCACTAAGATACTGACAGCTGTACAAATCCAACTAACTCTAAACAATCTACCAAGTAGAATCTTAACAGAAACTGAACCATCTAGACAATCTCTAATCCTTTTCCTTAATAGCCCCCCTTAAACTCAGAGTACTCAAATCTTCAACTCTGAGTTTGTTTTTAAGAACAGGAAACTTAGAACTAGAGATGGGTTTTGTAAGAACATCTGTTGTTTGTTCAACTGAGGGAACATGTTGAACTACCACTTTCTTTTGACAGACCATTTCTCGAACAAAGTCAAATCTAACTCAACATGTTTGGTCCTAGTATGCAGAACTGGATTTGCAGCCAATTGAACTGTACTTAAGTTGTCACACCAGATAACAGGAACCTTCTTCTTAGTGATCTTTAGCTCCTCAAGCAATGATTCTAGCCAACTAAGCTCTGCAAAAACATTAGCTAGGCTCCTATACTCTGCTTCTGTGAATGATCTTATGTTGTTTTTCGGAGTGCCAAGATATCAGATTTGAGCCCAGGTAAACACAATATCCAATTGTTGACCTCTTATCATCTGGATCCATGGCCCAATCTGCATCACAGAATCCTATCAGATTCAAATAATCAGATTTTCTAAGATGTAATCCAAACTCCAAGATACCTGCCAAGTATCCAGAATCCATTTTACTGATTTCTAGTGAGATTCCAGAGGGTTTTGCGTAAAATTGACAAACCCTGTTAACACTATAAGAAATCTCTGGTCTAGTAATGGTAACGTACTGCAAAGCTCCCGCTCCCCCAATACTCCTATACAACAGAGCATTCTCCACTGGATCGCTCCCATTAGCTGACAATCTAAGAACACTTGTCATTGGTGTGTTACTGCCTTTTGCATACTGCATCTTTGCCCTGCATGAGAGATCTTTCACATACTTAATCTGGCACAGATGCATCCCTTCAGCAATGTGCTTGACCTGAATTCCCAAAAAATAGTCTATCACTCCTAAATCTTTTAAAGCAAACTACTAGTTAAGATCTCTGATCAGGCTTTGAACTTCTTCATCACTGCTTCCTATGACTTGAATATCATCCACATAAACCAAGACAAACACTGAATGAGAGCCTCTGAACCCGACAAATAAAGACTGGTTAGATTTTGCTGAAGTGAACCCAAATACAAGAAGAGCTTGATGCAATTTATCAAACCAAGCTTTGGGAGCTTGTTTAAGTCCATAGTGATTTTTGCAACATGCACACAAAATTAGGCTCTTTAGGATCAACAAAGCCAGTTGGCTGCTCCATGTAAACTTTTTCAAGCAGATCTCCATTTAAGAAGGCATTATTAATGTCTAACTGTCTCACACACCAGTTTCTAGCTATAGCAACAGTCAAAACAACCCTTATTGTAGTGGGTTTCACAACTGGACTAAAGGTTTCATTGAAATCAAACCTAGCAACCTGAATAAACCCATTAGCCACTAGTCTAGATTTATACTTGTTTATTGTTCCATCTGGATTCTCATTCACCTTGAACACCCATATACACCCAATGGCTTTCCTTCCTGCTGGTAATGGCACTAGAGGCCAGGTATTATTTCTCAAGAGAGCTAAATATTCGTCTGTCATTGTTGTTTTCCACTGTTCTTGCTGCAATGCATCAACAACTGAAGTAGGCTCCAAAGATGCAGCAAAAACCTTTGATTTAAATACTCCAGCTTTTGCTCTAGTGACCATTGTGTAAGTGTTGCCTCCTTTCTTCTTCTCATGTTCTGCAGGTACTGAAACCTGTGGCAAAGAGATAGATCTATGGTCCAAACAAGTGTCATTAGTACTGGTTGGGTTAATATTCCTATTAATTTGTTGATTAACCTGATTTTCTTCAGAATTCAATGAGTAACTATTCTCATTGAGGGAATCACAAGAAGAGGAGACAGGAACAAAAACCTAAGCAACAGGTAATTGAGAGTGAGACAACAAACCAGAAGTGTTTAATTTAGATCAGGAAGATTCAGTTTTTGTAGTAAAAGGAAAGGAATGGTCATTAAATATGACATCCCTGGATATAAAGATTCTTCTTGTCTAGCAAAACACTTGTAACTTTTATGATTGTGACAATAACCCAAGAAAGTACATTTAGTGGACCTAAATCTAATTTATGCCTATTGTAAGCTCTAATATTGGGAAAACATTGACAACCAAACACTTTGAGCATAGAGTAAGCTGGTTTGCTGATGAACACGATTTCCAAAGGAGTTTTCCATTGCAAAACTGAACTAGGAAGTCTGTTATATAGAAAAACAGCAGCTCTAAAGGCTTCATCCCAGTATTTTAATGGCATAGATGCTTTGGCTAAGAGTGTTAAACCATTTTCTACAATATGACGATGTTTACGTTCAGCAACTCAACTCCAATTTGTTCATAAGTGTGTGGATAGGAGTTTCTATGGACAACACCTAAAGACTCTAGAAAAGCTTTAAAAGGCCTAAACTCTCATCCCCAATCAGTTTGAAGCATTTTCAGCTTAAACCCCAGTTGTAATTCAACTTGAGTTTTGAAATTAGTAAAGGTTTGGAGAGCTTCAGACTTCTGTCCTAAGAGATAAATCCATGTAAATCTGAAGTATGCATCCATAAAGCAAATGTAGTACGTGTAACCACTAGAAAAAATCATAGGAGAAGGTCCCCACAAGTTTGAGTGAACTAATTGTAAAGGCTGTGTGTAGATAGTGTCAGATAGCTCAAAAGGAAATCTATGGATCTTTCCAAGACAACAAGCTTTACAAAGAAATGAGCAGTTTAATTTACTGAAGGTATGTTACAATTTGTGAGTACCATTTTAACTACACTCTTAGATGGATGCCCCAGCTTATCATTCCACAAGCTATACAAATCACTAGGAGACCTCTTGATACAATAATTTACATTGACAGAAGAATGAGGTTCATTACTAGACATAGAGATGGGAAGTTGTGTACAAGAAAAACTAGACACAAAAGACTTTAGTTTTGAGCTTGACTCGGAGGAATGATGCTGCAGCTGCTGCTTGAAAGAGTTGTGTATATTGTTTTGGTTAGAATCAAACACATAGAGTCCTTTCCTAAGCTTCCCCTCCAGTAGAACAATGTTGGAATTCTTAAGCAAATTTAGAAACATTGATGAGAATGATACTCAAAATAAGCATTGCTATATTAAGCAAATTTAGAAACACTCAGTAGATTTGTAGTGATTTTTGGAGCATGAAGTAAATGATGCAGTGAAAGAAGTTTGGAAGAGTATGGAGAAGAAAATACAGATCCACCAACATGTTTTATAGATAAACTCATACCATTTCCTATGTGAACTTGTTCGGGTCCACAGTAATCCACCTTTTGCATCAAGTTTTCAGCATCAACAGTGACATGATGAGAAGCCCCTGAGTCAGAATACCACTGGTTAACAGTTTCAGGATACCAGTTATCATCACTTGCAACTTCAAGTGTAGCAAGCATTGTAGCATAAGCCTGAACATTTGGGTTCTGAGGAGATTAATTGCCGTGGAAATATGAAGGACCAGGGAAATTAGGATCAATAGGAGAGATTAAACTTAGTCTAGGCGTCTTGGTCTTTGGTTGTTCTTTTAAGCTAACAACCAGAGATGAAAAAGAAGAAAAAGAAAAAAAGGAAAAAAGTATTTGTTAGGATTTAGTTTTTAAGAATTTTATTTTTATTTTTAGTTTTTAGGTTTTGTTTTCTACAAAAGTTTGAGAGATTACATCTTCAATCATCAAGAAGAGAAGGAAAAGAAGATTAGAGGAAAATTCTTGGAGACTTGCGATAACTCCAAAGGGGTTTTTCTTCCTTTTTTTTTTTTTTTTTTTTTGTAATCTAACAATGCTTAAACCTTTATTTTGTGGAATTTTTTTTTTTTTTATGAATTAGTTTTCTTTTTTTGGGATTGCAATTTGAACTCAATATGTAGTTTGAATTTATTTACTTTCTCTTTTGATTTTATTAATTGATATCGAATTATTTGTTCTATCTTGTGCTTAATGCTTCTAATTAATTAGCTACTAATTAGATTGATTTGGTAATCCTAATGAACTTGAAAAAGGGAATTTTGTGTTGAGCCTTGAATAGAATGACATATGATCTATGTGTATAAGCCTTGAGTTTATATAGGACATGAATATACCTATGTAACATATGTAACCAAAGAGAGAGCCTATACTTAATGAATTTTTCTTAATCTAATTCTTATAGGAATATAGTGAGTTAGTTAAGGGGGTATTTTTATCTGATCATCAGAAGAGGCTTTTAGATAGCTTATGACTCTCGATTAACAATTTAAATTAATTAATTTATCTAGGAAAGAGTAGAGAGATTCAAATGAAGTGTTGAGTAAAGATTGTAATCCTAGGTTTTTTCTTATTAGTTTTATTAATTTTTTATTTGTTCTTTTCGATTATTCAAATAAAGTTTTTTTGATTATTGAAATAAAGTTAGAGTTAACATAATTTCAGTAATTGATAAACAACAATTCTCGTAGAAACGATACTCTATTCATTACTTTATTATTTGTTAACGATAACATACACTTGCGTTAGAAAATCCGCAACAACCACATGTCCTATTTTCCCACAGAGTTGACACAGAAGCTTGTTATTTTGAGCTTGCCAGACAGCACGACCTCCAGAATTTCCATTCCTTCCTCTTCCTCTGTTATGAAAACCAGAGTTGTAGCCTCTGCCATAGAACTGGTGAGAAGAAGAACCGCCGGGATGAAAATTTCCAGAACCTCTGTTGAAAAAACCAACACCAGTATGACTTCCAAAACCAGAATAACCACCTCCATAACGACTGTAGCCTCCATGATTATTACCAGAACCCCCAAATTGCCTTCTCTTATCAAAAGGAGAGAAATTGGCAATATTTGCTACAGCAAAATCTAATTCCCTTCTATGTTTCTCAATTCTTGCTTCTTAAGAGAGTAAAAGAGACTCAATGTTCTTAACAGATTACGGATCAAGGCTGGAATCAATTGCTACAACAAACGTATCATACTCAGCAGATAATCCCTCAAAGATAGCATCAATATGATCTTTCTCCGACAATCTTTCACCAACTAACCTAAAAGATCGATGCAATTCCTAATCTTCAACAAATACTCACTCATTGTCAAAGAATTCTTTTTGGTTTTCTTTAGCTGAGTCTTGAACTGAGAAAGCAAAGTATCGTTCAAGAACGAGCCATACATGAGCAGAAGTCTCGCAATTGATCACTCGCATTCTGGGTTCACACTTCCCAAATCTTCATCTTCAAGAGCCAGAAATCTCTCTGGTGGAGACTTTGATCCAAAAATAAACCGTTGCAGATTATGGCCTCGAACTGTGGAAAGAATCAATCGACGCCATAGAATGTAGTTATTGTTATCCAGACACACAGAAAGAGAGTTGCTGAAAGAAACCAGCACAGACTTTGATGAGGAAGACGAAGCTCCATGCATGGCGGAATCTAGCGCATCTTGACGAAGCTCTGATACCATATTAAGAAAACAAAAAGAAAATGCCTGGGAGAATTTCTGAACTTCTCATTGATGAAATGACTCATTAGAGTCTATAAATATACAATCTTAGTAGTGTAACTAATTGTACAACTAATCACAGAAACAACCACTAAGATACTAACAACTGTACAAATCGAACTAACTCTAAACAGTCTACTAAACAGAATCTTAACAGAAACTTAACCATTTAAACAATCTCTAATCCTTATCCTTAATACTTACGATTTTTTTTTTTTTTTTTTTGAAGTATTCTCATACTAATTTTAGAATTTAAGAAAATTAGCTAGTTAAAAAACATATAGTACAATGATCCTAAATCTGAATTTTTCCTATAAATAACGGGAGGGAATAGCTATATGCAGAATTATATAGAATATCCCAACTAAAATAGCACCTTTTAAATAATTTACCACATATTAAATCCCCCACTCAAATTCATTTTAAAAAACATAAATGTAAAGAAAATAACGAGCCACCACTTAATATTTCAATCTAAGATAAAATGAAATTTCTTAAGGAATTAAAATAAACGAAACAAAAAATATAAATAAACAAATAATAGAAGTAATACAAATATTGCTTGCGAGAGCCATAAGATATAGACTTCGTCAAAATCTTTCGTTGTTTATCGTAAGTTTTAAAGAGCTTTCCATAGTATGATATATCTACTGATCACATATGTTTATAAATGCTGGACTGGTTAAAATTAAATCATAAGTAAACTGTTTTATACTCACACAATCTTATACATATATAGTGACTTCAATTAAAACAAAGTACTATTTATAAGATTTTTTTGGATCTTTTGCATATATAACTCAAAATTGAACCACCATTGCATATATAATCTTTGTTTTGATTGCTTTTTATTTTTTATTTTTTATAATTCAATTTTTAAATAAAAGAACTAAAAACCCCTTCAGTTTATCTTCAATTTAATAAATAAAAAAGCCAATAATCAAAGACTAAAACAAAAGTCAAAATCCCTATCCCTTATCTCTCTCTCTCACTCACTCAAGATCCCTCCCTCACCAGGCAAAATATCCCAAAAGGCCCCAGCTTCCCTGCTAAAGACGACAAAGGGGGACCTCACTCACTCTCACTCTCCTCTTATCTTTCTCTCACCAACCAGTAAAGGGGACCCAACACCCAAGATCCCCATCTCACCCACTCTCACTCTCCTCTTATTTCTGTTTCACTCAAAGCCAGCAAAAGGAGGCCCCTTCAGTTTCTCTTAAAGACGACAAAGGGGACCCAACACAAGATCCCCATCTCACTCACTCTCATGCCCAGCCCGCCGGTCATTGCCATCTCCGGCGACTAACGTGACCGGCTCATCAACTTCTTTAGTAGAGGTAGCTTCGTCTCCCATTTATCTCACGTCCGGACGTAAAATGTCTTCGCGTACTCATTTCGGGTCTAGATGATTAAGAGTACTCATACATTTTAGAAAATGTTTAGGATAATTAGCAGAGAGAGAGACTTGGAACTCACTTGAAAAAACAAGGTCAGGCCAGTTATGCTAGTCCAGAAAAACAAATTAAAAGTATCATATTACTTCGGTGGTAAGACCAACAAGGTCGCTAGTTAATTTGGGTAAAAAAATACCTGACCGGTATATGCAGTCAGGCCAGTCATGCCGATTTGGAAAAACATATTAAAATGATCAATTAACTATTAAACCCCCGTTTGACACACCGTCTTAACTTGAAAAAAAAAATCAACTTGAATAGATAATCTGGAATGAATGAGTACTTAGAAGAATAAAAATTAGTGTCATATTACATATATATGTAAAAAAAAATAAAAAATAAAAATGGATTAATTATTATTATTTTGTTTAAAATAGTTGTGTCAACCACACCCCAAGAGTTCAATATTTTGAATTACAAGAGTTCAATAATATGAATCACAAACACGAGTAAAACATTGTATCAAGTTGGAAAAAAAAATTTAATAGAAAAGGTTTATCACTGAACACTTCATACAAATTGACCTGGTTACTTAATTATTAACTTTGTTTGATATTCTTCCATTAAGTAAAAGAAAAAAGGAAAAAAAAAATTGTATCTTCCAGACAAGGAGTTTTTATATAAACTTTTTTGCCCCTACGTATGCAATAATTGTAATTTAGAGAAACGACGTCATGATCGTATCTTTTCTTTAATTATTCAATAATGTGTAGTGAATGGTGGTTTATTGCCAAAAAAAAAAATGAAAATAGTAAATATTCCTGACGTTAATTTTCTTCAATCAATGACAGATCACCATCTCGCTTTATCATGAAATTGACTATATATAAAACTAATTTTTTATAGGGACTAAAGATGTTCCATTTTTTGTTATTTATTTATTTATTTATTATTATTATTATTATTATTTTGCATTAGGCTCTCACATCGGTAGTGTATATTTATAATCATTTAATGTAATCAAAATTACATTAAAATAGAAAATAATAATTATACCTCGTTAAAATATCCTAATTTGAGATCATTATAATCAAGTTGTGTGTTTAAAAGCTTTGATTAATTAATTATGGAATAACCCACTATTTGGTTTATAACTTTACAAACATCACTTTAATTGTTTTGAAGGAAAAGGGAAGGAAGGAAAAAGGCAGAGGGGATTATTGGATAGAGAATTAGTGGGGTAATTGGTTTGGTGAAAAGGAAATGAAGATTGAATCGTTTAAAAAAAAAAAAAAAAAAAGTTATTTGCTAAAATTGGTCCTAAACTTTATAACGAGACAAGTTGATTTATAGTAAAATTTATAGTGCCTTCGATGGTATAAGGAGCTCTTTATTTACACTAATGAGTAATTATAACTGTTTTCAACCATCGGATTTATCTTTTAACGGTTTGACATACGATTATTCACCTTAAAAATTTACAACACACAACGTAAAATTTCTCCAATCATATATCAAGCTATTAAAACTATAATACAACTTCTCATCAATGACATAAAATAGAAAGTTTTACCATCCAAATTGAGCATATGTATATATTTGTCGACAAACTTTTTCATGTACATCCATCATATGATGTTTTAACTAAAATGAGCTTCAAATAACAGTAGGAAAAGCAAAAAGACTTAGTCCCGTTTGAATCGGCGGTATGAATTTATTATTTAAAAAAAAATTTCTATAGTATTTTTTGATTTCACAAAATTTTAAATCTTTTTATTCGACCTTATTATTAAAATATATGATCCAAATGTTAGCAAACATTTAACAAAAGGACAATATATATACATTTATTATCATTCAGTGCCTTTCATCCTTGTCTCTAACCCGTTAACTAAGAATTGTAAATATAAATTTTATATTTTTCAAAAAAATTAAAAAAAAAATTAAAATTTTGATTTTTGATTTTGTTTTGCTTTATTTTGCTTGTTCGTTACTACGCATCAAACACGTGCAATATAACTAATATATATTTTAAAATTCCAGTCTCCTAAGACGTACGTGTCCATTTCTTTAGCACTGAAACCAAAGAAGTCCGTCTTCACTTCCACCAAAGGAGTCATCGAAGCAATCAATCAATCAATTAAAGACAAGAAAAGTCTCACAATCTCTCAATCGATAAAGTTAAATCTTTTGGAAGCCATCATTAACGTTTCTAGCACATATCACGAGCAATTCTCTGTTACCACGTCCTAATAATTACCGATTATTATTCCACGTTGAAATGAAAGGTAACAAATTAAAAGTAGTACTTCATCATTTAAAAAAAATGATTATTATATTTTAAATAAGAAAAATACAAACATCAATATCAATTCGAACAGCCTCATAATGTAAGATTATCTCTAATTACAAATCGATTTCGTCAATAAATTTTAAGAAAACGCACAGAAAATATTGACACATAAGGGGACTACACCGCACGCTAGGAACGGGACAATTTTCTCTGATTGAGGGATTGAAACGTTTCGCAACATTGTGTAACCTAGCACTAAAACTATAAATAGAACACCTAGTGGTTCATTATTGGATTAGATCTTCTTCTTTTTTTTTTTTCCCTTTCCATTGTGAACTGTCCAGCACTCCCTTTTAGCATTGTATGGGAACTTAATCAGATCGCTTGGGCTGTAAGCTTCATCAAATGGCGGGCAGAATTTAGACAAGGATGATTAATTACATAGATGGCCATTTTGGATATAGTTTAAAATTTATCTAATAATGAACTTAATTACAAAAATGAATAAAACAATTAACTGTCTATCTTATATTGATGAATATACCCATATAATTTAAATTAGGGAAAAAAACATTAATGATGACCCCTACAAGATCAGCTTCCACTCTAAAGTGCAAGTTATTGAAGATATCATATTGATGAGATCAATAAGTTATGAAAATTAGCCTACATCAGTTTAACATATATTTTTTAATATAATTTAAATTAAGGAAAAAAAAACATATATGATAACCCCTACTAGATCAATTTCCACTCTAAAGTGCAAGTTATTAAAGATATCATATTGACGAGATTAATAAGTTATGAAAATCAGCTTACAGCAGTCTAACATATTTTAATGTTTGTTATTGCTTTTTTTTTTTCGTATTTAATGTCAATATTATATTGACAATTAACATGGTCAATATATGTTATCAAAATATATTTTGTGAATATATTTTATTTTTGTTTAATGACAAGGTCAATTTGATAATGATTCAATTTTTTTGTACTTCTATTTTAGTTCAGTCTCTATATTCTTTCTTGTCAATTTTGTGTTAAGATATGAGTTAATTCAATAAATGAAATCAATCAATATAGCTCAATCAATATGAAAATACACCACCAATAACAAAGAAGTAATGAATATAATGTGTATTGATAACTTTATTATTATTATTATTATTATTTTTAGTTGTGATCTGATTTTTTCATGTCCTTGAACAAGTACTACATGTTGACAATGTCATTATTATATGAACACAGTTAATAAAGAAAATAGCTACGTAAAAAAGAATGTAACAAATGAAAAATGCTAGTAATATGCAAAAAAACAAAAAAAACAAAAAAACAAAGTTAAAAAAACTGCCTCCTTGATCATCAGCAAGAAGGTGGGGCGGGGGGTGGGGTGTGGTAAACTTCCTCTCCTAAAAATAGCAAAAAAATAAAAATAAAAATAAAAAGTGCCAAAAAAAACAATTCCTTAATTATAACGTAGCAAGAGGGAAAAATTAAAAAGAAAATCCTCCCTTAAAAATAGCCAAAAAAAAAACCTAAAATATTAATCAATCAATTTAAAACTTAAATGTGAATCCGGATTTTAAGGAAATAAAATTCGGATATTAAAAAAAGTTTCTTAAAAAGTCAAAGGAGAAATTGAAAAAATAAAATCAGAAAAATATGGAAGGGTAAATATGAAAACAAATAGTATGGAATTCGAAATTTGTTCAAATTTACAAATAAATTTAAAAGTATTTATTTTTAAAAGGGGTGTTTAAAAATGTTCATTTTTGTGTAAATACTTCATTGTTGAACCGCGTGGGAGATGTTGAGTCAATGTGCAATTAGGCCTTACTAAAGAGTGGCCCTTTTAAGGCCCTTTATTTCTTTGTAGCCCGAACGGGTACTTTAATTTGGATTTCGAAGTCTTCTAAATGGTGACTTGGAGCCTTTTGGATTGATAGAAATACCAAATTTACTTAATAAATAAGTTTATTTACAATGTAAGAAATTTATCGACTATTAAACGAATTCACTCATCAAGATCTTATTTACTTTAACAATTTTGTAAACATGTTATTTATTTCTTTTAACTTTTACAAATATATCAAGGTGTTAGAGTGATTTCCAATACTTCTAATTAAGATCATGAGACGTAACCACTATGGGCCCGGGGGCTGCAGCCTCCCTGGTTCATGGTGGCCCATTGATTTTTTTAAATTAAAAATTCCAATTTCTCATCATTTTTCTTCTTTTAGCCCTCCTAAAAAACTTTTTTTTTTTTTTTCAAGAAAGTCCCCTAAATAAGATTTAGCTTAATTCAAGCCCCCCCTAAATAAGTTTCCTGGCTTCGTCACTTAGATGGCTCATGTAGTACATAGGCCTTCTTAGCATCCTCCTAATTCAAGATTAATTAGTCAAGGTTAATGTGGATGCAAGTACTGATTAATTAGTGATTCACCCCAAAAAAAAAAAAAGAAAAAAGAAAAAAGATCAGTGTGTAGAAGTCAGTGGATGCTATTTGGTAAGAAAATATTCCAGGCTTATTTTCTCCAAATAGCATAGTGCTTTGCAGCTAGAGAAGGTGCGACGCTGGCGGGTCTTAATGGTTTCCGACGGCAGTCGGTACTTGAAATTGACACCATCATTGTTGCTCCAATACTCTCCAAATCATGCACCCGATCGGACGTTATTCTAGTGTTAAGGAACATATGTTAGAAACTTAAAAATGACACTGTTGATGTAACGAGAATGACGTTGTGAGAATGATGTAGCTCACTTTCTTAGCAAATATATATATATATATATATATATATAGTGTCTTTAATTACTATATTTTGTATTATTTCTTATGTTTAGACTATTTGCCGATTTGTTTGAGGCCATTTGTTCGAGATTGAGTAGAGACCGGCTGTCAAACTCAAAATTAGTAAGGATGATGTTATAAAAAATAATTTTTATAAGGGAGACTCGGATGCTATTACGAAATACATTTTTCTTTTTCTGATATGACCTGCGTTGAGACCTAAAAAAAACCTCGAATCACTTTTCACGGAAATATATATATATATATATATGAACAAAGAGGAATATTGTATGTCATGAAATCCATGGTCGTTCTTTACTATCTATATCCTCACTTCCTTAAAATATATATATATATATATATATATAATTCTCTATATATTCTAAAAGCTCTTCTTGTAATATGCCACAATACCAAAAAAATAAAAATAAAAAGCGAATTAATAACTATACTCAGCTAGCTAATTCTTCACGCCTTCCGCGATATATTTTTTTTTTTTTTAATTTCATCTTCATGATTGTTATAACTTTGAACAGATTACGAAAATTTAAATTTAATGACTATAGATGAACTAATATCTTTACTTAAAAAGAAGAAGAAGAAGAAGAAACTTTGTAGAATTCGTCAGCGAGCTTATGAAAGATTTTATTTTATTTTATTTTTCTTTTTTCTTTAATATAATGTGGGATTAGTAGAAAATGGGATTGTAAAAAAGATGTCCATCTAATCGAAATATCTTATTTTATATATTTATTGATTCATGTCATCAATATTTATATACATATATATAGTATGAAAGATTTAGGGCCCGTTTGGGGTGTCAATTCCAGATGGTATTTTATTATTTGGATTTTAAAATCTCAACTCTACATAAAACTTTTACTTTTTTTCATTTTCAAAAAACTTAAACTTTAAAAGTCCATAACTTTCTAATTTCAAATCGAAATGAGATAATTTTTATGTCAAGATGCCCATAATGATGAGACGAAATAAGACAATATCTGTTTTGCATATTTTTTTTTTTAAACACATTTTAAATTTTTGCATTATTTTCTATATCACAAAATTTTTTCAAAAGTTTTCCCCCCAAACACACATTTCCAAACTTAACCTTCAAAACACCATCTCCAGATATCCTCCCAAACAGGCCCTAAACAATCCAATAGCAAAATCATCATCACTATTATTATTATTATTATTATTTTCACCTTGCCCTTCATGTCCGAATTCTGTTTCATGTACATACAATCATACATCAAATCTTCAATGTTGAATTAATAAACATTCGACTACTAATTCTTCCATGCAAGTTTGAACATTAAACTTTTAGGAAAGTGATACAGTTAAATTGAATTTTTTTTTTTCCTGTTAAATCCTGTCGATTCTCACTTTTTATTATTATTATTATTATGAAAACGCTCTCATGTTTTAAACTTAAGTCCCGGGACCCTAAATTCTCCCTCTCATTTATTGAGCTAGGCCCAATAGATAATAATATTGGATCTGACATAGATGTAGGCCAAACAACGAATTTTAAATGTGATGACATTTTGATTAGATAAACTCGACATGAAAATATATTAATGATAAGCCGAAAACAAAAATGACAACACAGAAAAAGCTTTCAAAGCATGCATATTACAATATGGACATTTCGCACCTTAAACTGATGCTAGTTGTTCATTCTCATTATTTATATAGGTTGATGATGATGATGATGATTATAATAACAACTTTTCTTCTTCTTGTATATAATACGCACTGTTTTTTTTTTTTTTTTTTTGCCTAAAGATCTTATAGCATTTAGTGCTAAGTAATATCACATAAATCACATGTGGATGTAAAGTTATTAAATGGTTTTAATTATTCTTATAACACTCCTACTTAGTCTCAGACCAATAGAACTCTTGGTACATTCTTCCATGCACACAATATTGCTTTATTTTTTGGTGGGTCTTGAATTATAATTAGATGGTAATTTTGACTCGAGAACGAATTAGGTCCTCAAGCACTTTTTTTTTTTTTTTTCCTCAAAATTATTTTATTTTTGATGATTTATTTATTTAACATTAACATATAGTATGTTACTGCTGAATTTGTTGAGCTTCTGACGAGTCACATCATAACACCTTCTTATGGAAAGGTTTTGGGGAAGGTTTCCCACAAGAAAGACACCTCCAACAGGCCATACCTGTGGTAATGAAGGACGTTATATTGATAATTAATAAGTTAGTATATATCCTCTACTCTCCGACACTTATTAAAAGCTCGATGTGATAAGCAATTACTTCTCACCTTGGCTCACCATCTGTATACATATAAATGACAATTAAAACAGCAATTAAACTAGTACAACTCACAAAACACAGGAAAAAACGAGATATATATATATATATATATATGGAAAGGGAAAAAAATTATAAATATTCAATCAACAAAGTTTTGAGTCTCGCATGTCAGTTGGGGCTAGCTCAGTGGATAGGAAAAGAGAGATTTAGGTAAGGGGTCTCAGGTTCAAAAACTAATAGTATTTTTCCTTTTTTAATAATATGTGTGAGTCATATACTAGTCTTATAACCTTGTTAAAAAAAGTTTCAGGTGTGCATGTGTATAAATTTTTGTGAATTTTTTTTTTTTTTCCACAATCAAGTACTATGTTTCTCTTCCGCTTACTTGGTAAGTCCTTCCGCGATTTCTTTCTTGTTCATGTTTCCAAGATTACGACAATGTCTCGTAACCTATAGGTAGCGTACAACTAGATATATAGAAACACGACATGATAATAATATAATAAGGAAGAAAGTTTTTACTTGTTCAAGTAAGTCGACAAAATATTGGAGAGAAAAGCAGGGAGGCCCTATAATAAAATCTATTGAGATAGGTTGGCATAAATAGGGGGGCTAAGTTGAAGCTAATAATAAAGATATGCATGTGAAGTACATAAATTCCAAGCATAAGAGGGGGGAAAAATAATAGGTGAAAGACATAATTAATAATCGTATATAATGCTATCCTGATAGGACAAAGCCTAGCATCGACAGCTGCACCATCATTGAAAAATAAATGGTTTTTATCTTTGTTTTTATTGAAGCCATAAATGGTATTAATTATTTGTGGACGAGCTAAAGAGTTTTAGCAAACGTAATTTATATATACATATATATAAATATATATATTTCAAGTTAAAGGTGGGAAATTTAACCTTTTCACCTCTTAATAGGATCAAGTGTGAAATTACTGTTATATTATGTCTGTAACCATAACAAACATAATAAGTAGCTCTCATTATTATTGTTTTAAAATGTTGCGAGATTAGGGTTTTGCATATAGAAGACCGCAAACTATTGGTTTGAACAAATCTTGCAGTTTTGAGACAGGTGATTTCTAAGTCTGAATCGTTTTCAATGATCGCAAGTTAAATCAGACAGGATATAAATATATAATCACATCTATAATGATAATTTTTATTTATATTTTGTTTATTTAGAACTAGTTCTAAGATTGTGTTTATTTAGATTTTGGACATTGCAGTTATTTGGATGATTGTAATATATAGTATTTATAGGCTTTGGAATTTGGAAGATGTGTTATTATTGTGTATGTTAGTATTTAAATTTAGATTTAGATTTCGAGTTTTAGAAATATGAAAATATAGCAACGATATATAATTTTTATATTTCAAGTTTAGCAATTGAATAGACTGCTGTCTCCAAATTTAAATTTAGCTTACTATAATTGGTGGCAATAGAATGCTATATCCAATGTTAAATTTAGCAAATGTCAAAATTTTTTATATTTGATATCTATTTCGATTGATGTTTTGGCTTTCTCACTTAAACATTACTACATTGTCATTTTTATAATATGCTTTTATGAGTTTCAAAACTTAATAACGATAAAAATATAGGAATTCCAACTCTAACTTCAATATTTTAATGCAAATTTACGTGAGGGTATATGCCCCCCCCCCCCCCCCCCTCAACTTTTCTTTTTTGTTGTTACCATATATAGTTTTATGCAAACTTATATATAACCCTCCACGCTAAACACTTAGAGCATTATCAAATACGCTAATTTTACATTTTTTTTTGTATTAATGAATATAAAATTGACAATAACAATGACACTAGAAATAATTTTATGGTGATATTTTCATATCATTATTAATGATTTCAATAATTAAATTTTTTTTGTTATTATTAGCCTTCTCATAATAATTCATGCTTTTGTCACAACTCGTAATATATTTCACCAACAGTTTAATTGAAATAGCATAATCGGGTTAAAGGAGAGGTTGCTTTTAAAAATATCGCGAAACCGGGATGATTAGTAGATTCAGTACATTTATTTGAAGTTTTATTTCTTTACTATTTTGAACGAGAAAATTATTTTGATGTTTTGGATTGTCCTTCAATTTTTTTGTATATATAACAAACAGTCTAACATGAGCAGAATTTTTATTTATTTTTTAATGTGAAACAGATACTTTATCCGTACGGAGGTAGCTAGGGTCTAAGAGTGGCTTATTTAAGTCCCCATCAACTTTGGTCTTTCAAAAAAAAAAAAAAAAAAGGGAAAAATATATATCCTATTTGAAATCAATTTTCATATAAGTCTCCTTGAAAAGAAAAAATTTAGCAGACTAACCCATAATTACTTATTATATAGTTATTAACTCCCTGATAATTAAGATATTTTGAATTCGTCACTATCGATAGAATCAATGACTTTAACTATGATATTTTTCTTAAATTCTGGTAAATTCTCATGATCAAATTTGCTATGATTCTACTGTTAATTGACGGTTAAAAACTTAAACGGCTGAAGAATTTTTTTTTTTTCTTTTTTCCATAACTTACCACAGAATCGTACGATAATTTTCAAGATGTTTACAACCGACCAAGTTATAATATCCTTCCCCCCACCCCGCTACATATGTCTTGTTTCAGCACATAGGGAAATTTATGGACATAAATGGACCGGTTTCAGACTGACGTGACAATTTCTATATTTGTTTGCGTAAAATCATGAGCAAGTACAAATTTTCTTCTTCAATACAGTCATGCTAGAATCATCTAATCGTTGCAACATCTCACAAAAAAAAAAATTATAAACCGTGTTTTGTAAGACTGCCAAATAGCCATCCATTCTTATATATATAGTTGTATACAACCCTTGTGTTGCTATAGAATTGTAGTTTGTTGTACACGTGTAATATATATCTATATATCTATATAGATATGGATGTTTTTGCATGTTACATTATATATGTGATGCGCTGTTGTGGCGTCTGTTTTACATACACTATATAATGTGTCTATGATGGATAGATGTGCAACCTTGTCATATTTTCTCCTGATTTATACGAAAGTATAAATATCATATAAATGTTATATATGTATATATTAATTGGAGTTTTCTTCAGTAGGTGCTAGGTACTAATGTGTGCAATTCCAGGACGCTACGAAGTGAGGCGTGTTTGATCAGCTCCCACAAGGATACCCATGTAGTAGATGAATCCAACCATGACATTAAATCAGACAATAAATTGAATTTTGTTCCCATAAAAAAAAGAAAAGAACTGTTCCATAGGGATTTAAAAAATATCTTATTGGTATGTTTTATTTTTAAGTCGTTGTATTTATATTAGACATTGTAGGTTTTTCTTTTGATGTGATTTTGCTAAGATATAACATGTAAAAATATATGTAACCGGTATATAACCTATGTCCCTCGCTAGCTTCAAGGCCCAAATTTTAGCAACCAAATGCCTTGGACGCGTAACGACCTAACGACAAGAAGTTTAGTTTCTTCGTGAATTAGATTCTCCTAAATCCTAATCAACTTTACCAAGAAAAATATACAAACCCAGCGAAAAGAAACAAAGAAAAAAACTTTCTTTAATATAGTAATACTTTATAACAAGAATTCTCGATATAAATCATTATAAAAAAAATACACTTTTGTTTGATTCTCAAGTTCGAACTTAAGTTTTTAATCTTAATTTTTATCTTTTTCTAAAAAGTCAATAAAAATTATAACTAGTTTTTAAAAAGTCAACCAATTTCAACTTAAAAATTTCATTTCCAACCAGTGCACTAAACACACACTACATATTTATAGAACTATGAAAGAAAGTATTCAATTGAATGAAAAAGGGAAATTTGAACTGGAAAAAAAAAAAGCACTGTGTGCTTCCTAGTTTTAAATAAAATCAACAACCTTATAATCCTCAAGTACTGACATAGGTAAACGACTGTGTAGATTCTAGCTTGTGTCTAGTCTCTGTCTCTCTGTGTGATGAACTTGTATCCATACTATTTATTATTATTGACAAAAAAAGATGAGAGATTTTCGAAATTCGATTAGAACTCTCTACTTTATAATAGAATCATGTATACAATTATCACTAAACTATGTTTGCAACCATTTTGATTTCTACTTACTATACTTAAAACACTTTCAAATTTTGAATTTGATAATTTCCAATTTAAATCTCTCTTCTCTTTTTCTGCCTGCTAAGTTAGTACTAACTAAATCAGAAAAAGATCAATTACATACCATTAGGCTTTCTACATTTAAATTATGTACTGATGAGAAAACAGGATTCGAAGCTAGAAGTCTTCTACCGAATCTGAAAACGGAACCCACTTCAATAAATGCAGATTTTCCGCTCGGCCTTATAATGTACTAATTACCACGGTGCCAACTGCCGATTGATCCTTCAACTTAAAAAATAAATAAATTGCATAAATTAAAACAAAATCTTGCACTAAAATAATACTCCTCTGATTTTTACAAATAGGTCTAGCTCATAATTTTATTTCTTTTTCTATTTGTCTTTCTTTTTCACTTTTCATGATCTATAGTACAGATTCTTTTCGAAATACACCTATCTAATAATTTATTAACTTAATTTAGTTTTTAAATTTAAAGTCTGAAAATATTAATAAATAATGTAATAGAGTAGTTGAAATCTGTTTAATTTATTTTCAGAAAATAAATATGTTTAATTTAGAACTACTTAAGAATTTGGATTAGTTACAAAAATTTCTTCTGAATTATGACCTATCTAAAATTATCTTCGTTTGGGGGCACCGCACCGCAAGTAGATGCGTTTTTGAGTGGTGTTAATGCCCAAATGCAAGGCAAATCTACCATCTTAGAAATGATAAGGGCAAAAACACAGAACCAAATGACGAACCACGTGACCATTTTAGAGGTTGATCGGCACAAACACCACCGAGTGAACACCATTCGCTTGGTATCCACACTTTTCATGTATAGAAAACTACCCACAGTTCGAAAACACGCATCCTCTTAGATTGTGTATTTGTCCCACATCGTTATAATTTATAAGATTATTGTGATGTTTAAATGTACAATAAGCTCTCGTTCTGTTTAAACTAGCTTTTAAAAATGAGTTTTACCAAAATCTAGTTAACACTCTTGGCCTTTAATCTCGATACTCCCTACACTTACCTATAATCTTGTACAAGTATATTGACGTGTTTCACTTGTATAAGTTGGGCGTCTTCCCTCTTTCGTTCTTGTATCCATGACTTCTGTTTCTTGATGTGTTTTACTCCTATCAAGTTCTCGAGTATTTCTTCATTGCAACTTGTTCTACTCGACGTGCGATATTCTATAAAGTGCCTTATCGCCTTTTTTTTTTTTTTTTTTTTTAAGGGGGGGAAAAAAAACCAGAGTATTGCCACTTAGAAGTTTTATCATTGCCATACTTCAAAAACTTCCCACTATATATGACCCATTTCATTAACCCTTATACCACATCTCCTTCAGAAAATTACCTTCGTATTGAATTGCCTTAAATTTGTCGTTTTTTCCCTCACCATATCTTCCCAACCTCACTTTTGTATTGGACATTCATGGACATTTTTTCTTTACACATTTACCAATAAACCACCTGCGTAACAATTCCTTTCAACCTATGATAGCCCGTTACACCTCCACATAAGCTGCCATGCGAAGTAACCGTACCCCTATTGGACATCAGTCGGGCCTATACATATACACGTGTTCATACATATACATGTACTTTTATTATTATTATTATTCTTTTTTCTGGAAGAACCATACTTCGAACATAATATGCAGAAATAAGAAACGTGCTATGATAATATGCAGAATTATGAAATGTGCTATATTTATTCGGTGTAACACATACAGTAATAGTTGTATAGGAAGGGCGCAACTCAGAGAGATTTAGTTATGTTAAAGTATTGTTATGTTTTTCACTCAATGTTGACTTTGAAAAGATGTAATACCGAGAAAATCTAGTTATCCCAGATTAACATTACACCCTTTTAATATATTAGTGTTATGTTTAACAAATAAAATGTTACATTTTTTTAGTTAAGTAGGTTATACTATAAGGATGTTCCTCCGGAAGTATCATAGGCAGTTACTATCCATATTAGATAAGAAGAGAAGAAGACACGTCAACCATCTCAAGGTGGCGATCAAAACCCGGTTTTTTTTTTTTTTTTTTTTCTTTTTTTTAAGAGATAATGTCATTAAACTTATCAAAGAGATGTAAACATATCAAATATAACAACATAATTTCATTAAACCTCTGTAAGTACGAATTTCATAACAAGTGATCAAAAGGACTTTAATTAACCTGATTTAACTCAATTAATTGGAATATAATATACATCATACCATTCATAGTGGAAAACGACCAAAAAAAAAAAAAAAAACAATACATCTACATATATATATATATATATATATTTATATTTATATTTATATTCTAGGAGCGTTAAAAATTGATATTTCCTGAACGTACGACTAGAGACCATCAATACCACTTATTAATAGAAAGTGACTTACGAGTAGAACTTACCTATCTATTAATGTAAAATATTCAATAGCGCTGAGATTCGGAAACATTTTTCTATTGATATTGGTAAAACTTATCAGAACACCGGGAAATTTGAGGGTCCACGGTTCACTAAATTAAGCATGTCGTTCCAATAGCTCTTGTTCACTTCATAAAGTTGATCATCATAGCCGCTTTCAATGAGATTCTCATCCTCAACCCACTGAACCGCTCCTCCCACGGTCTCAAGTCGGCGCGTGGCTAACACCTCCTCTAACTGAGCCTCATCACCGTCGCCACGTTCCCCAAAAATCGTGCCGAATCCCAACCACGACGCGCCGGCGGCTTCTGCCGTGTCAGTGGTGTGTTTCAAGAGAGTCACTGAGCCGTCATATTTGGTATCAGAGCGGTTAATATTTTCGAGGCCAAGAGAGGAAGGGGAACAATCACCACCGGGAATCACCGTACGGAAAGAACTGTTACGGTTGTCATCAGCATCAATAATATTGTTGTCTTTCATGGACCTCGAGATGACAAAGCCCTGCCACGCTTTTAGGATGTCCGGGCAACGCGGCGGCGCAAATGTGGTCGGCATTTTCTTGAGTATTTGGTCGAACGACAACGACAACGTCTGATCCGCAGGCTCATCGGCGTGGGCTAGGCGGTTGAGCTTGGACTCTCTGACGAGCCGAGCCTCGGCTTCAAGCCTAGCACTCTCCCACTGAGCCATGTGGCTGAGGTTGGAGGCGTTCTTGTGGTCGGCAGCAGCCGAGCTGAGGGTGGTCCTCTGCGGCTTATGAGTCATTGGGTCAATCCCCATCAGGGCTAACCTCTTCTTCAAGTGTGTGTTCCAGTAGTTCTTGATCTCATTGTCTGTTCTCTTCGGCAAGTGAGTTGCTATAGCTGACCACCTAAATTTCGCTCAATCGATCAGTAAATATATCAAAACATCCCGACTATATGGGTACCTTTCAGCACTCTTATTATATATTTAACCTGCTGATTTATTAATAAGAAAAGGTAAAAATAAAACTATAATTTTTTTTTTCCGAAGGTAAAAGAGTAAAACTACATAAACTTTAAAAAGCATATGTGTGAGTTCTATATATAGTCTGCTTTAGGAAAATTATATTCATAAAAAGTATGATGGTATATGTATTGTATGCATAGTACAAGTAGTAGTACTAGTAGATGACAAAAGTTACTTTACCAAAAAAGAGAAAAGAAACGGTTAAATTCAAAAGGGGAAAGAAAAAAAAAATGTGGGAGAAATGATGACCTATTTAAGCCATATTTGTATCATACTATAGTGAATAGGAAATTTCTACCGAAACAAAAAAAAAAAAAAAAAGGTAATTCAAAATCATCCATACAGTAGTAAAAAGGTAGTACAAAGTATTAACTCAACGTTTTATCAAAAAAATCCAATGTATTAATCTAAAAGTATTTTCATTCTGAGAACCAAAACAGAGAAAAAGCTTTTCATTAATTATGTTTTTAAATATGTATTTGATCAAAATTTATATTTTGTGTCTAAAAATTAACGCTTGGTATTATGAACTCCCTCACAAAAATTTATGACTTCGTCGCTACTGAACGTACTAGGATCATAATATGTAGTAAGACGTTGGTTTACCTGTTTCCAAGTAGAGCGTGGAGGTGTATGATTGTTCGTTCTTCTTGTAAGCTGAACTTTCCCCTCTTTATATCAGGTCTCAAGTAATTTATCCATCTCAGTCTGCAGCTCTTTCCACATCTTTGAAGTCCTGTACCACAAAGACCGACAAAACATAAAATAGATATAAAAAAATTTATATATATATGCATAAACATGTTAAACGGACGTGAGTAGAACTCGTTCTGAAAGCTAGCTCAGAGGGATCAGATTATATATGCCCAGCAACTTAGCGCTGTGTGTGACAAATTCAAAATCTAACAATCTGTACGGTTTTTCATATGTATATATAGCAAGTAGAGAGAGAGAGAGAGAGAGAGAGAGAGTGACCAGCTTTCTCTGGCAAAAAAACGCCAGCTTCCATGGCCATGTTGTTGAATGTAGGCTAAGAGCTTCTGGTCTTCTTCTGCTGTCCAAGGACCTCTCTTCAACCCTTGATCTGCTTCGCAAATTGGAGACCTTCCCATAGTGTGTGGTGTAGTTTCTAAGTTTCAAGAAAAAAAAAAAAAAAGTGAAAAAAAGACGCAAAAAAAAAAAAAAAGTAAGAGAAGAAGAGAGGGAAAAGAAGCACTATTCTTTCCTTGCAAAAGTTATGGACAAGATATCATCCAGAGAAGGTGAGACACATGTGTTTAATATAGGGGATCACGAGATGGGGTATCAATAAATTTGTTGTTGTAACTAGGTCCAAAATGCCCCTCTTTCTATTCTTATAGGTGTTCTTGACAACCAAGGGTATAATGGTAATTTGAGGCTTTGTGGGATGGCCCCAATGTCTGCTTGGTTGGGAATTTTTAATGGTACTTGTTGGGGTTAGACTTCGTCTTCCCATTAAAACGTTAGCTTTAACAGTTTATCCATCGAACGATGAGCTCTCGATTCTAGCATCATCGTAGCTGGGCCGGACCCAATTCATCGTAAAGTCAATAACGAACGTTCATCGCTCGCATGATTGGGCCGGACCCAATGATAACGTAATTCGTTCAAATTTAAATATCGAACAACATATCAAACATGATATCGAACTCATTGACTCTACAGGACACGAACGATAAATCACAAGAATAAAATCTTGTTTTCTACCAGTTGTTCGTCGTTCATACCCAACGAACACTTACAGAGTTTATTATTCATAACCGTCGAACCCAACATCGACGATGGCGTGTCATGTCCATTATGAAAACTAACAAGTTCATAACTGACGATGACATTACATTAATAACTGCAAAGATCATGGTCTGAAATGAAGGTTCATTCCGGTAACCGTTCAACCTTGGCCACAAATAACATGCTTACACGTGTCCCTAAGAGGAGCAGGAGGAAACTGCTCATTGACAGTTATGGGCATAGACCGATCTTCCTCTATAAATAGAGGAAGACCCCATCCTTCAAAGGGAGGGGTTTTTCCGGAGAATTGCTTACTGTTATTCTGCCAAAATATACCCAGAAAGCTCCTTGTACTTAAAGAAAAAAACACTTTCATACAGTTAATATCTGATACTCACAGAGGACGTAGCACAATTGGCGAACCTCTTTACATCTTGGTGTTGATGATTGTTTCTCTCTGTTATCATTTGATTTGGTTATTTCAATTCTGCATTATTTTATGAGTTTCAATACAATGTCCAAGGGCCCAATTAATCCATTATTACTCTTTCCATACTGATTTTTCCGTTAAAATTTTGATTGTAGAATTCCAGCATCTACAGTTTGGCACCCACCGTGGAGCCCTTGGCCATTTTACATCGGAAACTCTTACAGCAACCATGTCAGCAGAGCGTGAACACCAGAATGAACTTCCCCAGGGAAGTCCAGTTGATCACCAAGAGCCTTCAACCTCTGAAGCAAACTCTCAAGTCACCAATCTGATGCGATTGGTTGAGGAATTGACGAAGAAGCACGACAGTCAGCAAAGACAATGGAGAGCGTTAGTGCAGAAAATCAAGTTCTCAAAAACCAGTTAATGGCAATCAACACTCAAGCCGCTTATTCCTACTACTACAACCCTTACTCTGGGTACTCTACGGGGGCAAACACTGGGGGCTGGCAGCAAGCCACGCCCTGCTATCCTCAGGGGGCTACGAACGCTGCTTATAGCCCAATTGCTCCTATGCAACCCCTTTCCATACCTGGAAACGTACCAGTAGGAAACGAAAGGCGAGCACAGCAACAGCAACGGCAACATCATCACCGTCCACCATATGGACTCGATTCAAGGAGAGGCACCACTCCAACCCTGAGTTCGACGCCCGACAATCAGCCTCAGGTTCCGCCAGGAACGACGAACGTTGAAGAAATGATGAGAAGTTTTGTATCCGAAGAAATGAGGACACTCGAAGCACAAATGGAGCAACGGTTTTCGTCTCAGATACATTGAGCAACAACTTCTACACCGGGGTTCGATGATCTGGCTCGTGGCGTCAGGGAGACTCCCCCTTACAAGCCGCATTACCAACACCATGACTCCGAAGTTCGGCAGCATTTCCTTCCCTAGGTTCGACGGAATGTCAGACCCACATGACCATCTATTACAATACAAACACGTTGTACAGTCAACGAACATTCCAACTGGGATGCTTGATGACATGATGTGCAAGCTGTTCGCACAGAGTTTGAAAGGAGCAGCGTTGAGATGGTTCTGCAATCTCCCTCCAGAGTCTATCGATTCGTTCGACGAGCTCTCACTTGAATTTATGAGGAGTTATTCGGTACACATCCAATCGGGAAAAACCACAAAGGATCTATGGGGCGTGGTTCAAGGACCTCATGAGTCGCTTCGCGCTTATGTCAAGCGTTTTAGTAAAGCGATATCTGAAATCTCTGGGTTGGACGACGGAACAAGCGAGAGAAGCTCTAAAAAAGGGTTTAAGACACAGGTCCTTATTCAAAAACGAGATTTGTGCTCGATAACCTCCGACGATCCAGGATGCATTACATCGAGCGAAGGGATTCATCGAGCTCGAAGAAGAGAACGAGCGAGTAGAACGAGACCTTGCTCGGAATAGGGAAGAGTTCTCGAAGGCTCGTCATGAACAAGAAAAAACCTTCCGACGCGAACGCCAACGCCCACAACGTCGAACGGAGAACAGAGTTGAGCGTTCGACCCGGCGTGAACATAAGCGTCCATTCTCTCCTCCTAAGTATGCCCTTGGCATAAGTCCTTCCGAACTCATTGCTCATCTAAAGCGCCAGGATTTTGTCACTTGGCCGAAGAAGTTACCCGAGAACCCAGCCAGAGACACGTCCAAATACTGCGAATTTCATAAAGATCATGGTCATAATACCATCGATTGCAGAGCACTGAGGGCAGAAGTGGCCGAGCTACTGAAGAAGGGACACCTCCGTGAATTCCTCACAGAAAAGGGAAGAGAGACGTACGGACTTGGAGGCGAGGCTAAGGAACGAAGAATTGTTCAGCAGATCGAAGACACACCTTCACCACCGCCAGTTCGAAGAACGATAGGCGTTATTTGCGGAGGCTCGGTTTATAGTGGGGAGACTGTTACCGCCGTCAAATCACATCGAAGAAAAGCCATGCAGCCAGTTGCAACGATGCTTCCAGACGACCCCCATCGAGCATTCTATCACTTTTCATAGCAGTGAAGCCACAAACCTAAGTCGACCACATGACGACGCATTAGTTTTGACATTAAACGTGTCGAACTGCGAAGTAGGAAGAATCCTTGTTGATAATGGAAGTTCAGCAGACGTTCTTTTCCTTTCAACTCTTAAGGAAATGGAATTGTCTGAATCTGACATCGAAAGATCAACCACTGTCTTAACCAGGTTTAATGGGGAATCAACAACTGCGGTTGGAAAAATCAAGCTTCCCGTTTATGCAGCAGGGGAGAACAAGTTAACTACTTTTCTGGTTCTGGATTGTCCATCCACATATAATATAATTCTTGGTAGGGCCATGGATTCATGCCATGAAAGCAGTGCCATCCACGTACCACCAAAGAATCAGGTTCCCGACAAAAAGAGGAGTCAAGGAGATCAAGGGAAACCAAGAAGTTGCACGGACTTGCTATCTCCACTCCCTGAAGATGAAGAAGATTGACAGCTTGTAGCAATTAGAGAAGACGGACGAGACGAACGTCGAAGCAAGACCGGACGTGGAGCAGTTAGACGAAGTCCCAATCGATCCAGCACATCTAGATCGAACCATTAATATTGGATCACCTGCTCGTTCCTGCCATACGTGATCAGCTGTTAAGTTTTCTTCGTGACAACCAAGACTGCTTTGGCGTGGTCACACAATGACATGCCAGGTATCGACCCAGAAGTGACAACACATCGTCTCAATGTCGATCCTAGCCATAAGCCAGTGAAGCAGAAACGAAGGAAACTTGGAATCGAACGCAATAAGATTATCAACGATGAAGTGCGGAAGCTGATTGAAGCTGGATTCATAAAGGAGGTGCAGTATCCGGATTGGCTTGCGAACGTTGTCATTGTCAAGAAGAAAGATGGAAAATGGAGGGTTTGTATCGATTCACAGACTTAAACAAAGTTGTCCGAAAGACAGTTTTCCTCTTCCACATATCGATCGATTGGTTGACGCTACAGCAGGACATGAATTACTTTCCTTCATGGACGCATTCTCTGGTACAACCAGATCCTCATGCATCCCGACGATCAGGAGAAGACAGCGTTTATCACGGAGAGGGGAATATATTGTTATAAAAGTTATGCCTTTTGGACTGAAGAACGCTGGTGCTACTTACCAAAGGCTTGTCAACGCAATGTTCGCTGATCAACTCGGTCGAACGATGGAGGTATACATTGATGATATGCTGGTCAAATCATTAAAGGTTGCGGACCACATAGATCACCTGTCAGAATGCTTCTCAGTACTTAGACAACACAACATGCGTTTGAACCCTTCCAAATGCTCATTTGGTGTTTCGTCTGGGAAGTTCTTGGGCTACATCGTGACGCAGCGGGGTATTGAAGCAAAACCCTGACCAGATACGAGCAATAATCAACATGCCTTCACCGAAGAACAAGCGTGAAATCCAAAGTTGACGGGAAGAATTGCAGCTCTGAATAGATTTATTTCACGATCAACTGACAAGTGCTTGCCCTTTTTCAAGCTACTCAAAGGAAACAAGAAGTTTGAATGGAACGAACAGTGCCAGCAAGCTTTTGAAGAGTTGAAAAGGTACCTATCAAGCCCTCCGATTCTAGCGAAACCTCTAACTGGTGAAAGTTTATTTTTGTACTTAGCAGTAACAGAAGATGCAGTGAGCGCCGTTCTTGTACGAGACGCGAACGGTGAACAGCCAGTATACTATGTTAGCAAGACGCTACTCGATGCAGAGACAAGATACCCGGTGATTGAAAAATTAGCCCTCTCTTTAGTGACAGCTGCGAGGAAACTGAGGCCATATTTTCAATCCCATTCGATCATCGTAATGACAACTTACCCCCTACGAGCAATCCTCCCTAGTCCGAACTTGTCTGGACGCTTGACAAAATGGGCGGTGGAGTTGAGTGAATTCGATATCGAATACCGGGTTCGAACTAGTTTGAAATCACAAGTGCTTGCTGACTTTGTGGCTGAACTCACACCAGATCTTTTCGCGACGAACACTGAAGAAGAATGTTGCTGGACGTTCATGGTGGACGGAGCATCGAATGTAAAGGATCTGGAGTGGGAGTAATTTGTAAATCTCCTGGTGGTGAGATAATTGAGCAGTCATTTCGCCTGGGATTCAACGCTTCGAACAATGAGGTAGAGTATGAAGCCTTAATTGCTGGGCTAACGACTAGCAAAGGCACTGGGGGCTCGACGCCTGACCGTTAATAGTGACTCACAGCTCGTTGTGAACCAGGTGCTCGGAGAATACACAGCCAAGGATACAAGGATGGAGGCATACTTGAACGTTGTTCGTTCGCTTATACAGCAATTCGAAGGATTCTCGATAGAACAAGTGTCGAGGAATCATAACACACAAGCGGACGCCTTGGCTTCATTCGGTTCAACTTCGGAGCCACATTCACGTCGAAGCATTCCGGTCGGATTTATTGAAGAACCCAGCATTCAAGTCGAAACCGCCCACGAGACGAACGAAGTGAAGGAAGACTGGCGAACGCCTATAAGTGTATATTTGAAAGAAGGAATTGTGCCGGAAGACAAGCAAGAGGCTAGAAAGATCCGAACGAAGGCTGCCAGATTTTCGATGATCAACGACATCCTTTATCGACGTTCCTACAATGGTCCTTACGCTCGATGTCTAGGCGAACAAGAAGCTTTGTACGTGCTAAAAAGAGATTCATGAAGGGGAATGTGGAAATCATTCTGGGGGACGATCTCTTTGCAACAAAGTCAAGCGACAGGGCTACTATTGGTCCACTATGTTTCAAGACTGTGAAGACTTGTCAACGATGCGATAAATGCCAACGACATTCCCCAGTATTTCATCAACCCGCACAACGACTGTCGAGCGTTGGATCTCCTTATCCATTTATGAAGTATTCAATGGACATCGTCGGGCCATTTCCAAGAGCGAGCGGTCAGCGTAAATTTCTGCTTATACTCACTGATTATGTTACTAAGTGGGTAGAGGCAGAAGTTTTTGCTGAAATAAAGGATTCGGACGTCGAAAGCTTCATTTGGGAGGAACATTATTTGCAGATTCGGATTGCCTCGAGAAATTGTAGCGGACAACGGATCCCAATTCATTTCGGCAACTTCAGAAAGTTCTGTTTGAACTGGAAAATCGAGCTTAGTTTCTCTACCCCCGAGGTACCCCCAAGGGAATGGACAAGCTGAAGCTACCAACAAGACCATTGTACAGAACTGAAGAAGAAGCTCGAAGCACGAAAGGGCAGACGACTCCATGGCGTACTTTGGGCGTACAGAACCACCTCCAGGAGAGCGAACGGTGAGTCTCCTTTCTCATTAACCTTCGGAGCAGAAGCTGTAATCCCAGCAGAGATCGGCGTCCCTACACTCCGGCGTCAATTGGCTTTTGAGAACGAAAGTCAGAATCAGGAGATGCTCAACGACAGTTTGGATATCCTTGACGAACGACGAGATCAAGCATTGATGCGTTTGGCGAAATATCAGGCAATCAGTCGCTAAATACTACAACTCTAAAGTTCGACCGAGAACTTTCAGCGAAGGAGATCTCGTGCTTCGGAAAGTATTCCAAAACACTGCCGAGCCAAACGCAGGAGAAAGTTTGGAGCAAACTGGGAAGGTCCTTACAAGATTTTGAAGGTTATTCGACCAGGTGTTTACCGTTTGGAGACGAGCGATGGAATTGAAGTTCTTCGAAGCTGGAACGCTCATCACCTTCGTAAATATTATGTATAATTTCGATAAATTTACTTTGAACATTGTAATCTTTTACTCTATTTTTCGGATATTATTTTGTAAAGGCTAGATCCGTTACGTCGAACGTTCAACACGATGTCGAACCCGTAGGTCTATGCCTAAGAAGACTGTCCTGAACTACGATTGACTTGATCCCTAAACGTTGGGTACGTAGGCAGCTCGTATACGCTTATGAGTTCAGTCAAAATTATCAACAAAATTCAATGTTCATTGAACTACGAATGGCTTGATCCCTAAACTTTGGGTACGTAGGCATCCCATCACATTTGAATGGGTCAGCTATATTACGTAATCAAAACTCATCCCTCGACGTTCGAAATCATCAGAAGTTGCCATTATTTGATTAAAACATGTTCAAGTGCAGTATGAAGGCAGTTTGTCACACATGAACGAACTCAATCACTGCTCGATTTATTCACACCAACATTATCAAAAAATATATATGCAAATAAAAATTAAATTTATCTTCAATTTCAAAAATTAAATTGTCTTTACAATACAAGGATAAATAAATTGTTCGAAAAAAAAAAAAAAAAAGACTATTCTTGTGGCTCGATAGCTTTGGGAAGATTGGCCTCTGCTGGAGGCTCGCGTCAGGATGAGCCGGGTCAGCTGGCCCCAAGCGAAGGTACTGAGGAGGAACGTTTGACCATTTCAGGAAAATCTTCCTCGAACATTTCAATCTCGTCCTAGCTTTTTCATCGTTAAGGAGACCATCCTTGTAATCCACAAGGATGTCATAACGAGCCCTGAAGGTCGCCTTCTCAGCAGCATCCAAGATTTGGGATGCGAGGCGCTGCATTCTCAGCCTCCAGAGATTTGATTCTGTCCTGAGCTTCATCGAATCTTTTACCAAATCTTCCATCGCCAGCACACCATCCTTTGCCAAATCCTTCGACTTTTGAAGCTCGGACATTAATCCCTTCGCGCCTGTTCTGACATCATCGAACTTACGTTCGATGTCCAGTAATTTCTCCACGCGCGAGCGATCGTTCGATTCGAGCTCTTTTATTATATTGCCCTGTGTGACAACCCTATCAGCCAAGCGATGAAAGATCCCAGTCGTCCGGACATGGACCTGCAATATAAAATGACAATCTTCTTTAGAAGAAAAATCTGACTTGTAAATATATCGAACGAAGTAAAAGGTTGTATGTCTGTACCTTCATTGTATCCCACATGATGTCATCCATGTGGTCTTGAGTGAACCTTGAGTTAAAGCCTCCAAGTCCACCTCCGACAGTAGCTGGCGTCCGATATCCACGCTCGCCTGCCTGTCGCTGAGAAGACTTTGCCGAGGAGGCATAACGACTTCAACTCGCGAACCCTCGACGTTCGGTTCAGGGGATGCAACCTTCGATTTCGCCTTCCTCTTTGCCGGAACTTTGTCTTAGTTTTTTTCACCACCTTCCTCTTCTTGGCAGGTGGCGAACTCGGCTTCGATGGAGGCTCAGGGGAGGACTCGAGAACTGAAAAGGCTCAGGATCATTGCCTTTGCCAGCGTTCGCAGCAGCTGCAGCAGCCGCAGCAGCTGTAGCAGCCCTTTCGGCTTCCTTTTTGGCCTTGCGTTTGGCCATTATGTCCTTCGGAGAAGGTACCTCCATGACTAATGAGTCTAAGGCGAATTCTGCGATCAAAGCCTCCTCGTCAGTAAGGGGGTCGACGAACAATGGAGTACCAAAAAGCCTCCTTAGTGCTCCCCTGATTACAAAGGGCCAATCTACCCAGGAAGGAACTCGTTTAGGTATACCTGTTGGAAGTTCGACGAAGTCCTTCCACATGCCTCGATGCTCGCAGTCTTTCTGGGACTTGTATTTCGTCCCACTCTCTGTTCGGCAACGAAAGCAAACGTTCGAGCTTCTCTTCGAACAGTAGAGCCTTGGGCGGTGGCTTCTTTAATTCTTTGCCTGCAAAAAACAAATAAATTAACATCAAAAAGACTTTAAAATAAAAATAAATAACAGTCTTCGTTCGATGCTCTTCGTTCGACACTTACGAAGAGTGCCCAACAGGGGATGAAAAAAATTGGCTAGATTGCCCAGTGATTTATCGTTCACATGCATAAAAAAATAGCGATCTTGCCAATATCTGTCAGCATTCTTCATCTTGCCGACCACTTGCTTGTTCCTCCTAGGGTACATCGAATACCTCACATGATCCTTAAAATTTTCTTGGGGATAATAGATAGCAAGTATGTCGTCGACTGTCAGTTCGACGCCCGCTTCTTCTGCTAAAACACTCAACCCCAAGAAAACCCTCATCCCGTTCGGCATTAACTGAGGGATGGCTAACTGGTAGTGATCCATACACTCAATGAGGAGGGAGGGGGAAAGTGCAGTCGGAGCCCACACTCAAGTAGATGGTGTACATACAAATCCATCCTCAGATACAGTGTCCGTTCGTTCATCCTTCAGTGGCAAACGAAGTTGAAACATCATTTGGAAATCCAAAGCGACCTATGATATCGGACAAATCATCTTCTGTTAACACAGAGCGCGGACTCGACGTTCGTAGGAATGATTGGACACTCAAACGACGAACGTGTGGTTAAACGGGCGATAGGAGGAATTGATACAGCGTCTTCCACCGATGTCGTCGCTGGTCGATTCCTCTCCGAAGCCTCAGCGCTCGTTTCGGCACCTCTTCTGCTCTGAGCATATTTCATGCTCGAGTCGCGAACGACGAAGGGTCGACGTTATCTCATCGTCCAAAATACTATCACTGGAATCAGTGCTCGTCAGATTCGACAATAATTTCCTCTACGGGTTGCTTTTGTTTATCCATGGATTACAAACAGAATTCCTGGACGAACGATGAAAGAGTTTTGGATCTAACGGATTCTGCTATACTAAAATCCCAAGAAGAATGATATGAATACGAAGAACATTAAACCCAAAAACTCCAGAGAAAACTCAGAAAAAAGCTAACCATCGACCAATCACTCACCAAAAGAAATGCAGGAGACGTACTAGAAAGATTCAGACATAGAGCAAAAATACTATTACTAAATCGAAATTACTGAATAAATGGCGGAGAAGAGAATCTTGCCTGAATACCGAAGGTGTTGAAAGAGAAAATTCTGGGTTCTAAGGATTTCGAAAATGCTTCCTGCGCTGAATAGAAAGTGAAAAAGGGGGTATGTGAAGGGTTTTATAACCAAACAGTGCATCTAACGGTCCCGATGTCCTCAGGAGACGCCTGATCAAACGGTGTGAATAGCGTAACTTTTCGAATTCCTCCTTCAGAAGACCGTACGTCGCAACGGTTCGAATCCCGAAATTCACGCCTTTTCCCAGCTCACGCCTCTTACGTCACAACGTTTCGAATTTCAAAAGGAAAACAATGGTTCCGTTTCATAACGGACCATTCGATGTACGCCACGTGTATGAGATATCGTTTCTCACAAGGCTCAAGATTTCCTAATAATTCGTTTGTCAGTACATTCGGATTTCCTTTATCTGATATAACGACTGATGTTATTTCTCGCTAATCATCAAACACTCTATCGAGGAATCCATCGCTCGATAGAGTGGGGGGCTATCTGTTGGGGGTTAGACTTCGTCTTCCCATTAAAACGTTAGCTTTAACAGTTTATCCATCGAACGATGAGCTCTCGATTCTAGCATCATCGTAGCTGGGCCGGACCCAATTCATCGTAAAGTCAATAACGAACGTTTCATCGCTCGCATGATTGGGCCGGACCCCAATGATAACGTAATTCGTTCAAATTTAAATATCGAACAACAGATCAAACATGATATCGAACTCATTGACTCTACAGGACACGAACGATAAATCACAAGAATAAAATCTTGTTTTCTACCAGTTGTTCGGTCGTTCATACCAACGAACACTTACAGAGTTTATTATTTATAACCGTCGAACCCAACATCGACGATGGCGTGTCATGTCCATTATGAAAACTAACAAGTTCATAACTGACGATGACATTACATTAATAACTGCAAAGATCATGGTCTGAAATGAAGGTTCATTCCGATAACCGTTCAACTTGGCCACAAATAACATGCTTACACGTGTCCCTAAGAGGAGCAGGAGGAAACTGCTCGTTGACAGGTTATGGGCATAGATCGATCTTCCTCTATAAATAGAGGAAGACCCCCTCCTTCAAAGGGAGGGGTTTTTCCGGAGAATTGCTTACTGTTATTTCTGCCAAAATATACCCAGAAAGCTCTTGTACTTAAAGAAAAAAAACCACTTTCATACAGTTAATATCTGATACTCACAGAGAACGTAGCACAATTGGCGAACCTCTTTACATCTTGTTGTTGATGATTGTTTCTCTCTGTTATCATTTGATTTGGTTATTTCAATTCTGCATTATTTTATGAGTTTCAATACAATGTCCAAAGGCCCAATTAATCCATTATTACTCTTTCCATACTGATTTTTCCGTTTAAACATTTTAATTGTAGAATTCCAGCATCTACAGTTTGGCACCCACCGTTGATCTTTGAAATCTCTACAATCCAAGTATTGATCAACCTCAACGTTATTTGATATTTGTTATTCAATTTCTTTTTTTTTTTTTAAATTTATTAGGAGAAATTTTCCTTTTTTTTTTTTTTTTGGTTAGCAATCATTTGGGAAAACCTGCCCTTAACAGGAAATTAGAAAGTGGAAGAGAAAAAAAAAAAACTTGAGAAAATTATCTAAATAATCATATTTTTTTATCTATTGATTAACATGACACAAATTCTGAACTCTTGATTAATATGACACAAATTTAAGCTAACTTTATTTTAATTTTGTGTTATATTAGTCTAGTTTAAATTCTTATGTCATGTTAGTGTTATAATCTTTAAATTTGTATTATTTAAGTGCTTTCCCCAAAAAAAAACTTCCGTAGATATGATAATTTGCCAATCATGGTTAATATAGACGTTTGGAATTTGGATTCTTGGTTTAATTTCACCCTTGCCACAAAATAAAAATAAAAATAAAAATAAAGGAAAAAAAGACAGAAATGAAAGCACAAGACAAGTAATCCGTTCTTTTTTCCGATAGAGACCAAATGCACGTACTTCCCAGAATTCTCAACAAGCGAATCGAGATAATAAAAATGATTAGGTGGTAAAAAGTTTTGATTTTTAATCAGAACTGTTGAGCCATATACAATATGAGTTAAGTTCATAGTAAAATTAATTTTTTAAAATTTAGCAACGAGACACTTTTCCAACA
This sequence comes from Ficus erecta, assembly GCA_008635985.1. Lineage (NCBI taxonomy): Eukaryota > Viridiplantae > Streptophyta > Magnoliopsida > Rosales > Moraceae > Ficus > Ficus erecta. Next base: position 96,744 of record BKCH01001455.1, on the reverse strand, counting down.
GTTATAGTTCTTTTTTTTTTTTTTTTTTTTTCTTTTTCCTGCTGAATAAAAAAATAGAGGTGACACCCGTCATTTCTCTATTTTAGAAACATCTCAAGAATAAGGGACTCGAACTTTTTAAATCACTTTCTTTATAATAATCTAAGGAGCAAACCTGCAAGAACACCGGTTACTCCTTTAGAGGCCAAAAGTTATAGTCCTTGTCGTTTATATCCAGCCAATTAACCGAAACACAACTCAAACTTACCTCCCTAGTTAGGGGTGTTACCATGGCATTTTCTTTTACACCAAATCAAATCAATCAACTTTCTCAAAAAGTAATACGTAAAGACGTTGTTGTTCCCACCATTTTCAGCCCAACCTGAAATTCACCAAGAAAATAGTCTTAAAAGCCGTTATATACTAGCCGGTTACAACTTGTCAGAGGTCCCTAACAACGAGCTTCAAAAGGCCCTACCCCAAATTTAATCTCACTTAAATTTTCATGATTCCAAAACATACACATGGGTTGATGAACCAAATACTTCAGTTGTAAGGCCTTTATACATACATACATACATATATAATATATATAAGAAATCTTTTCCGTCCGACACCAGTACAATCCGCGAAAGAGAATGGTACAACTCGAAAGAGAGAGCGGAACAATCCACAAGAGAGAGAGCCAAAGAGCTCTCATGCACCATCAATACCCGCCACTCTCACCATGATTTCCGACTTTGTATATATATATATATATATATATATATAAATGGGTATGTATGAATGTTACTTTGTTTTCTACGGTAGCTGGACGGGTCATGCACTTTATTGAAGTCAATGGTTATAGGATAGAGAGCTAGTGACGTTTTCAAGATTTAATTTGAATGGGGAACAAATTAAGATAAAAGTTTTTTATTATTGTTTTAACATAATATCATGAATAAAAGAAAAAAGAAAAACAAAATATATATAAACATAAAATAAAAATTAATCTTCGAGGAGAAAATAGTTCAAAGATCTATAGAATTTTATCTATAAATATAGACTTACATGGCTCAAAATGCGTTTGTGATTTATTGGCCATTCGAAATTTCGAAGTACACATGGTATCAAAATTCAGATTATGTGTTTGTCAAAAATAATAAAAAAAAAATATATATATATATATATATATATATATATATATACATTATGTGACTTTTTCAATGATGAGAATTTATAATTCTAAAAAAAATGTTCTTCTAAATAATTTATCATATCGAACATATTATCACCAATATCTTCCTCAACAATAGGCTCTTTACCTTTACTCATCGACGTATATTTAATATTGAAAAATCCTTCACCATGTAAATACCATGTTTAATAAGAACAAATAATCATATATGCACACAAATGTCCTCTAACATCATCAATGGAATGAGATCTTATATGTGAGCTTTGGCAAATGACAAAATTTCTTCAATACCATCTTCATATGTTTTGGACAATCTATCAAACTACATCCATTTCCTATCCATGATTTGCAACTCCTAAATCAAAATATTAAAGTTTTAGAAGTCAAAGTAAATTTCAAAATGCATATCAAAATTAACACCCATTGCACAATTCACTCAAAAATCCCAAAAACAAAACTAAAAATGCAAAACCTAAAATCATAAGTCTAAATACAGAGAAAAACAACAAAAGAAGTTAGTGATCACTTACAAGAGAGAGAGATAGATGGTAGATGGTGGTGACGACGTCCAAACTGTAGTGGAGTGACTGTTTTCGGAGCATTCTAATCTGATTTTGGTTACTATAACTGCGGTGTTGATATGGAAAAATGAAGGCATGATTTGGTTTTGTGTGTAAAATCAAAAGAAAAGATTGAGGGAGAAAATGAGAGAAAAGAAACAAAGAATAAATAAAAATATTGAAAAACAGATCGATTACAAAAATGAAAAGTCAATAAAGAACATCAATGCCGCAAGGCTTACAATGACATGAAAATTTATTAAAATACGAATGTCCAAAAATCATGAGAATCCCGAACATATTTTGTGGGGCAAAAAAAAAATAGAAGCATGTTAATTTACTTGTTTCAAAACTTCCCCTATAAATCGAGTTCAAGATATCCATGAAAATGAAATTCTAAAGGTCATAAAGGTCAAAATCAGAGTTTTAAGTAGTTACAAGTATAATCTAACAGTAATTCATATTTTATTCATCACAATATATAGAGTTTGAATCCCTTTACCTTAAGTTTAAAGAAAACAAGAAACTTTTTAATATTGTTTGTTTAATTGTTTCTTTTTATTCTCCTCTTTTGTTTTTTTTTTCTTTTCTTTTCTTTTTGATGATTGTAAGTAGGATAGGAATGAGGAAGCTAAGGGTGCTAATTTTAGTTAGGATTAGGCTGTTTCATAATGTCTTGAAATTAATTGTCTTCTCTTCTGAATTTATTAAAACGGGGGGCGGGGGGGGGGGGACTTTAAAGGTCAAAATTTAATTTTCTTTCCAATTGATTGTAATGGTAAATTTTCTTATTTAAGATCAGATGCTATGACATTTGCTTTGATGCTTATTTCATTTTACAAAATTTAGCACCAATATTATTATACATTTTTAAATCATCGTATCACCTCTTAATCATAAAAGATAAAAAAGCATTTCAATTTAACAGAATTTTAAGAAAATCTAATGGTTAAATTGTATTCCATTGTTTTTTTTTTTTTTTTTACTCTGCTATATTAGCTCCTAAAAGTTAAATCTAGGTTATTATAATTTTCCCAACTATTTGTCATGCGAAAAATATGTAATTTTTTTATTGGTCTAGAAGATGCCGTTGCAATTATTTGACCATCAGAATAATTAATTTCTAGCTGATCATGATGGTAATGATATAGTGATTATTTATTTTATTTTTTTTTAAGTCTCTCCTAGTCTTAATATCATCAGAGTTCAAATCCAAACTTTTTTTTTTTTTGGAGATCCAGCCTTATAAAATGACCTTTTTAGACTTGCGGTAGGCTAAGTAAAGTTTGACTAAGTTTGATCGGAGAATGGATGATATTCTTAGTATCGACTCACCTGAATTTCTATTAGATTTGAGTAGTGTACGGATGCCAACTCTAATTCTAACTTTTTAAATACCAACTCAAATGTCATCTTTTCATTATTATAGTCAATCAGTTGATATGATAATACTTTAACCACTTACTAATAAAATAATGATAACTCATATACTAAAAATATTAGTACTTAAAAATTGATATTATAATTTATATCCGTAGCTTTTTTCATTAGATTTTTATAGACGGTTATTAGATTTCTAAATAGATGATAGACGATGAATGTGAGAATGGATGTGAGAATACCATCAATTTCTTTTATTATTATTAGGGGAAAAATAACACTTATGACATCATAAACGGTTTGTCAGCACGTGTATAAGTCACTAGTACAAAAAGAGGATACCATGACCATTTTTAACCGACGTGATATCTTTTCCACAACGGTTTTCTAACCGTCGTGGTATCTAAGGTCATGGAATCTATTTAGATTCCAAGACGGTTTTTTAACTGTCGTGAAATAGACAAAACTGGCACTAAATGGGGGGTAGATAGTAACTTTCTACGACGGTTTTTTGGAAAAACTGTCGTGGTAGGTGATCATTAAAAAAATTGCACAATTCATACGATTTTCCACTGGTGGCAAATACCATGTGTTATCCATTGCACAACCTAGATTAAAATAATAGCTAATATTCAATTGATTTTGTGTCATAATGTACAACAATTATTACAAAACATACACTATATTACAAAACTTATAGATTGTCTTCTAACTATATTGGATGAACCGCATTACAAAATTAGCTCACTTTTGCCTTACTAAACTCATGTCAACATCGGTATAAAAATCCTTAGTTTGAAGTAAGGACAGTCCATCGAAAGTCAAGGTATTTCTCGCATAAAGGTTAAAACAAAATAACCGCATTCAACATAACCTTTTTGTAGCGGACATCGAACAGTATCAATCAACGTTTCATAGTTGCATCGCTTTCGTACTCCTTTTCCCACCAAAATCTTCCAGTCATTAAGTGCCCTAACAATTTAACAAAGTTTAAAACAATTAAAATAAGAATATTGTAACGTTCAAATCACAATTGGGAACATAAAATTATACTTACAACTTAATTAGGTCTAACATGTAATATGCAAAAGCATAAATCACAAAATCAACACTTTTTTTCCGGAAAACAATCTAAACCAAATCCTCACCCAAACACGTAAATATCATACAAAAACAATCTAAACCAAATACTCACCCAAACATTTTAAATCAATCTAAAACTAATCCTTACCCAAACACGTAAATATCATACAATCGGGCATTTTTGTCGAACATGTAATATGCAAAAAATATAATCAAGTTATCAAAACTTTTTTTTTCTTTTTATCCGGGAAAACAATCACCCAAAATCACAAACACAATCAACCAAATGGTCTTCAAAATCATAATATGTGCGGTGCAAGAAAAAGCAAAGAGAGAGAGAGACTTACCAATTCCATGGGCGTGAGTTCGGGCGACGCAGTATCGGGGTAGGCGGCGGAGGATGGGTTTCGAGGAAGAGATTGAAGAGAGGAGTTGTGGCGGAGATTGGAGGCAAGAGAGAGAGGGAGAGGCCCGAGAGAGAATGAAGGTGGAGTCACGGACGGCAGAGATTGGAGGCGAGAGATAGAGGGTGAGGGGCGAGAGAGAATGGAGGGAGGGCGGCAGATGATTGGAGGCGAGGTAGAGAGGGAGAGACACGAGAGATAATGGAGGGAGGAGTCATGGAGGAGGAGATGGGTTTCGAGGGAGAGATTGGAGGCAAGAGTGAAAAAGGCATCAGAGAAAAATGGGTTTTCGGGAGGAAATGAGGTTTTTTTTTTTTTTTTTTTATAAATAATTTATACTCTAAAACTCGCGGGCAAAAATCTGGAAAAAAAAAATTAATTTAAAATTTGAAAATTCATGTTTCCACGACCATTTTAGGAAACCCAGTTTCGCACCGTATTTTTTCCGTGTTTTCCACAACCGTTTTTTAAAAACGATCATATAAGCTTCGTTGTGAAATCCATATTTTATAGTAGTGAGTACTCTACTTGAATATATAACAAGTGGTCAACTATGCTTATGCTTACAATTAAGAGTAATTAATATTCCTAACAGTGCACATTTACTACCATGGCCCATTTCGTCACTGATGTAGGGCATGCCCACAGCAAACTACCATCAAAATTACCACCGCCGTTGATCACACATATTCTCTTGTCTATCCGTATCTTTTGTTTGGGGTGGTGATACAGCGTTAGACTGAGCTTTCCTTTGGTTTTTAAGTTTGAACTTAAAGTTTTTGCCTGTTTGGAAACTTAGTCCAAACTAACATTTTCAAACTTTTTTTTGTCTTTTTCCCTAAAAGTTTTTGTCTTTTTCTCAAAAAGTTTTTTGTCTTTTCTGAAAGTCAACACAATTTACTATTTAAACTTAAAAATCTTAACTTAAACTTACACACCAAACATGCCCAAATTTTAGAAAAGTTAATTAAAATTGTAACTAATTTTTGAAAAAATCATTAAATTTCAACTTAAAAATTTCAGTTTAAACCCATATACATAGACAGATTAAGATTTGTGTCACAAGTACACTTTTTAGTAATTTATTCTTCCACCTGTCTTTTTTCCCTCGTTTAGTTCCAATAACGAATAATTCAAATTAACCTTATTTTATGTAATCTTTGTTCTCTCTTTTTTTTTTTTTTTTTTTTTAAATAATCTTAGTTGTACTCTTGAAAACTATTTAAACAATCTCCAAGTCTTCTGGCAAATAAATTAAGAAGCTAAGTAACTTCTCATAGCTTTTCCAACCACGGGTTATATGGTTCTATTCCCAATACTTAAAAAACATTCTTTTTTTTTTCTTAGGAGTAATTATGAAAATATTTTACCAACTGATCAACTAATTAATGTATCATAGCATTTACTAACTGGATTATTCAAATGTGTGATGACAGAGTCAAAAACGGCATCCCCAATTAGGCCAATACCCTTCAATATATACGAATTCTAACTCTTATTATTAAAAAAAAAAAAAAAAAAAAAAGAGAGAACCAAAAAAAAAAAAAAACATAACAATTCAAATTATCAGACGAATAACACACCAAAACATAAAACATATTAAAGCTTAAGGTAATCTTAGAGCATCTCCAATGCAATACTAAATTAGTGTGTCAATGTTAAATTTAACATTTGAATGAAAAAATTGCTCTCCAATGTAGTGGCTATCTTTTCATGTAAAATTTACCATATGCTAAACTTTATGATAAATTTATTACAAGGTATAGCACAAATGCCACAATTTTAATTTTTATTCTTATTGGTTGTTGTTTCATGTAATTATTACAATATTTTTATTTGTCATTTATTAAAATACTAAAAGTTCACTTTTATAACTTCCAAACCATAATAATAAAGACAAAAAGTAGAAATAGCTTTAGAAATAGCATAATGCATTGAAGTATAAAACAAGATAATGTTATTTTCACATTAGTTTGTAACAAATATAGTATTGATATACACAATGCATTGGGAGATGCAGGTCTTAAAAGGGTCTAACAAGCTTTAAGTTTAAGAGCCATCTGCACTTATTATTAAGTACATTATATATTTTGTCCTTCGTAGACATGGAACATGCAAACTTAACCTTTATTATATGAGAATGGTTTTTAATGAGGCATCTCTTTAATATGGTTTGAGATGTTGAATAATTTGTTCCGGAGGATTGTCACAATATCTTTCTTCATTTTCTTGTTCATATCGATGTCTAGTTTATTTCGTTTTATTTTCCATTTTTGTTATAATTTTGTATTTTTCACGTATGTATATACATTCTCAGCCTAACATATATACTTCTTCACTTTTTTTTTTTTTTTTTGCTTGACAAGAGTTAAAATATTACTAATAACTAATTGGTGTCAATCTAATTAAGATATAATCTATGTTAATAATTTTGATGTTTGTCTTTCTTGTCAATAGTGAAAAATGCCTAATAAAACCTGCGATGGAGTGAATCCTAAGAACTATCATAGCATCAAGTAATCACGAAACAATAAAAGTAAACCAATTAATGCACAAAAAATAGATCAAGTACATATTATATGTATAAAGGTTCGCCTTCAAAAGAATGGTTATGTCCTCTATGGTGTCTGGGATTTTCACTATTCTTTCGAGAATTACATAGGGCCATTATTTGTGGAATGTGATTTAAGATTTTCGGAGGTTGTTTATCATATATTTTTAGTCTCATTAAATAATCCTTAACAAATATTCAAAATAAAAATATCTCATATTTGAATAAAACTGTAGAGGTTTCATAACTTGGATTTGATAAGCTGATTTGAATAATCGTTAATCTTGGTTTGAGATTCAAATACTTGAAACCACGGCCATGATCCATCTCGGGCACCATTATCGTTGAATTATCATGTCCACGATATAGAGTGTCGAAATAAGTGGTATTTTGGCTACCTAGCAACAATATTACCCTCTATTATGTGCTTGATAAGAAGAAATGAAAAATAAAAAAGAATGGATAAGTCTTGATTAAATCATAACTTATGAGTGACAGGTTTATCAGAAGCAGTACCGTTCTCATCGCAATTCATCCTCCTGCACAGAATGGAAGACAGTTTGATAAAGACCATTACATGCATCAAATTCTTGGCCAGGGCGCCCTAAAAAACTGATAGTTTTTTGTGATGTCGCTGATAGTTGTCCATTTAAGCATAATACAGTGTTCGGTGTGGAATTGTACGTACCAATTTATTGATAATTATATTTGTCTTGCCCGGCCATTAAAGTTTTGCAGATTAATTTGATCGAATCTTGAAAAACTCCCATAGTATTCAGAATATCGGAACAATATTTCTATATATATATACATATATTTAAAAGTATATAAACAAAGATAAAAAGTTGTAGAGTTCAAAAAGACATGAAGAAAACTGGATTGTAATGAGGGTAAACACAAAATAAAAATAATAATATTTAAAGCTTATTTAAAGTATATATTAAAAAACAAAAATTCAAGGAAAGCGGTTGTCCATACTCATCCCTAAATGAACGGCCTCATAATAAACTATTTAACAAACACTACATTGAAATTTCAGGGAAAAAAAAGACACCAGAATAGAAAGTAAAACGTATACTATTAACAAAAATTGTTCTTGAAGTAATCTTTTCAAGAAAATTCCAGCAAACAAAAAAAAAAAAAATCTTTTCAAGAAAATATCCAGCAAAAAAAAAATCTTTTCAAGAAAAAAAAAACGAACATTAATGTCAATTTTCTTTGTGTTTTATTTTATATTTAATTTCATGTGGATAGATTTGACTAGGATGTTAAAGGGATCTAATCGAATCATATTTCAATATTTTATTGAATTTTATCACCATCATTGATGTATATAGACCTCCAAAATAAGGAGATTTTTGCAATTGAATAACGAACTTTATATAATCATAAAAGTTAGTCATGACACAACTTTAATGGTTGGAAAGAATGATTCTGTTTTGTCAATCAGTTTCTTAAAATATTTCCGGCGGTACTTATTATTTCTTTAATATAAGTACAAACTTTATTTAAAATATAAAAAAGGTCTTTCAATGATAGTTTTCCTAGGGGTAAATTCTGATTACCTTATCATTGCCTTTGCTTTTGAAATTGAACACTTTTTTTTTCTTTATCTTTTTTTCCCCCAAGAAAGACCGATGAGGATATTATAACTGGCAGCAGAGAATAACTAACCTATAACTAAATTGACACCCTAAAGCAACCTCCTCCAGCACCAAGCAACCAACTCTTTTTTTTTTTTTTTTTTTTTTTTATATTAAAAGAAAAAGGATTGCAAAAGTTATGAAAAATCCTATGAATGTAATCCCATAGGCCATACAACAAAAAATGCAAACTGCTATTCTAGAAAACCTAGATACCCAACCACAGTCAAAAATCATGTATAGGAAAACTATATCTTAAAATAGATCTCGTTAAAAAAACTAAAAAAAAAAAAAAAAAAAGGGACAAAAAAGAAGAAGAAGAAGAAGAAGAAGTAGAACAAAGAGTGCGCTCATCTTGCAACCAAACATATCATAAACAAAGACTAACCGACATATATTTCAACCTAAAAACGATAATAAAGCAAATGAACGATAACTCTTCCAAACAAATGAGAACTAAAATTTGGAATTTTAGTCACCTATAATTTCAACGTGAAATCATGAGAAACAAGTATATAAGCAAGTGACATTCACGAGAAGCAGGCATATCAACAACAATGTTACCCTCTCGAAAAAGATGAGACATTTTGATATTCAATCCTTTAATTACCCCAAAATTGAGCACGCCTTCATCTATTTTATAGAGTACTGGACTAGTACGTAGAGGAGTTTAAAAGACCCACCATATAGCTAGAAATCATGCGCATTCAACTCGGGACATTCTTTCACTGAAACTCCTAATCTATTTTCATAGCAATAATGAAATCCATAATCTCTGCCTTATGTTAATTTTAATATAGAAATAAAAATGAAATGGTGTAGAGTTAAGTGGGAGCGCATTTGAAAAAAAAAAAAAAAAAAAAAAAAGGAATCGTAATAAGGATAAACATTTGAAAATCATAAACTTTTTAAAGTTTATTTAAAAAATAAAAAAGGACAATAAGAACGCCTCTCTCTACTTACCTCCAAGTAACGCCATTAATGGTACTATTTACCAAACACCATAGAAAAAATTTCGGAGAAAAACACCACGTTACAATGTAAAACTTTCCTTATTAATAACTAACATTGTTCTTGAAGTAATTGATCTTTTAAAGAAAAGAAAAAAACTAATATTGTCAAATAATATTTATCTTTTATTTAAATTCTATGAAAATAAATATACGATATTCTAGTTTCAGAGATGTCATACTTTGTTCCATAGAAAATTACTAGCATTCATTTTATTAGCAGAAAGTCCGACACAACTTTTGCGGTCAAAAACAATGACGGCACTGTTTTTCAAATTTGCGTCAAATATCATCCGTCGGTTATTTATTTCTTTTAATATTTATATAAGTGAAAATTTTATTAAAAAGAAAATAAAAAATGTCTTATACTGATGGTTTGCCTAGAGGTGCTTCTGAAAAAGTGGATTGTATAGTGGTGTTTTCCACACTTACAAAGGTTTTGTTAAGGGTTGTTTTTATGCTCTCCTTAGCATTGCCTTTGATTTTTGAAATTGAACTTTTTTTCCCCCCAAATAAAGAGAGGATGTAATTGTCATGAGAGATAACTAAAGCATCATAATTACTAGATTACCACCCTTGTACCGTTGTCTAGACAAAGTGATCGATGACCCTCTGGAGTGTGAAGGTTAGAGAGAAGAAGAGGAAATTTGAAACTGTTAAGATATTGGAGTTCCATCTTAAAATGTTATAAGTGAAGTGGCCTAATATCCTTACATGTCGGTTATTATTGTTATTTGTTGTAAAGTGTGACTTGAGTTTTTTTTTTTACCCTTAACACACCTTAGCAAGATAGTGTTATCTTTAGAGTCACTAATCTTGTACTTGATGGATCAGACCACTCGTTTGAACTTACTGGGCTCAAACCTTGGAGACAGTTAAAGAATTGAGTTTCTAATTAAAAGGTTAACATTTTAATTGGAGTGGCTCAATATCCTTACATGTCCATTATTATTGTTATATATTTTCACTATGGGATTTTGGTTCTTTTTGCCGTGAACATGTTCAAGCCAATTAAATGAAAAACAAGATCTGAGCGAATCAGGGCAATTACATCCAATGTCTTTTTCTAGCCTTATGCCAGAGTAGTAGTATTTATTGTTCCTTAGTACGACCAGTTGGCCAAGGAGCCAAATCAATTTATTAGATTAAAAGAAAAAGGATTACCAAAGTAATGAAGGATCCAAAGTAAATGAAGGATCCAATGAATATCAACTAATAGGGTATATAAATGCAAACCGCAATCCTAGAAAACCTAGATACCCAACCTCAATTAGCAGGTTCTGAATTTTTAGGAACAATCAAAATCGTATCTTTGAAAACCGTATTTTAAAATAGACATCATTAGAAATCTTTCTTATAAAAACCAATAGAAAAAATCGGTAGAAAGGGGAAAAAAATTTGTCTAAGCTGTCCTGCAACCAAACATCATTAAAAAAAAAAAGGAACCCTAACCAAATGTATACATATAGCAACCTAAAAACCATAATAAATAAACAAGCCGTATCTCTTCTAGGGCATTATTAGACTAATACAGATCACAAGCACGAAGAACAACTCTAGCCGTCTTCAAGATCTTTGAACTGTTCATCTGAACTAACATTTAATTGAAAGAACACATTTCACAGTCACTTCACCTGCAAATGCTATAAATAGAGAAAAGGACAACTCATAAACAAAATTAAGATCAATAATTTTTTTTTCTTTTTCGAGTTGGTAAATATGGAAGATTTAAATTAAATGTCTTTCTTGTGGTCCAAAGCAGGAACTAAAATGATTTATAGCATTTGCAGGTGTGGTTCAAGAAAAAAACACGTGAAAAATAATCTTACGTTGATCTATCACGCACGTTCTGTATCGGGCGGCCAGATCTGCAAACACAGAACTATTGCATGCGCATGCATGGTGTTGGTGTAACTTGCCTATATATATGTGGCAACACCTCGAATTTGTTTTACCTCATATTTAGTTTTGTATATATGAGTTTATAAATAAAACGTTGCATAAAGCCCCCCTAAAAAATGAAAATCTTATTCATGTCTTCCAACATTTTTCCATGTTGTTGTCAGTCCCCTCAAACAAATTTCTTGACTTTGTCACTGTGTGGCAAGATATATAAATATAAATATAATTTCAGATTTATAATTCTCTAATGGCTATATTATACGGGTATACCACCAGAAATATAATGATAATTGAGAGAAACGAGGTCCGTTTGTTGTTTCGCGTACCTGGCGCAACTTATTTTAAAAATAAAATAAAAATTATCGTTGTTTGAATATGACGGCTCATCTCATCATAGAAATAAGATTATAAAAAAAAAAAAAACTCCTTTTTCAAAATCAACCGTTTTATTTATTTTCATTTCAAATATTTTTTGCACAGTAACATTTTCAAAAAAAAAAAAATTTTCTCTCCACTTTAAGTTTTTAAATTTTATAACTATTTCATTTCATTTTGGTCTAAAACGATTCTTTTTTCAATGTATTTATTATTAATAGAATAACTAATCTACATCCATATCCTATTCTAATATTATAATATTTTATTAGATATGTTAAGAAATTAATTTTCAAATGACCTTTTCTTATATCTATACATACACCAATTTTATTTTTTTTTTAAAAGCTCCATACCACCACCAATTCGGCAGTTTCATCTTTCTCAGAATTATAAAAAAGTTGCACATCCTAATGCTATTCTGTTTATTTTTTTTTTTTTTAAATGACTTATTCTTTTAAAACAAGAAAAATTTTCATTTTAAAAGTAAACACGCGAACCAAACGGACCGGAAATAATTTGTCAAGGTGAGAATAGCTCTCAACATGCCCCTATTCTGTGGGAGATAACATGAGATATATACCATAGATTAATTAATTAGCACTGAATATATATAATTAATGTATATTAAAATTGAGATAGGAGAGGAAACGCAAGAATTATTTGCCCAACAACTTTCCCGATAACCTTGTCGAGCCAATCTGCGGGAATATCTAGGTAATATAGTTTCAAGCAAAAAATTTACTAAGGACAATAGGGAAAAAATGCATCAATAGCAATAGGTAAAGCTTCCTTAATATTAGGTATGAGCACAGTAAAAATATAGTTAAGGTTTTGAGTCGAATGACCAGTTCTGAACTCTAGGTTTGTCAAAAAAAAACAAAAAAAACAAAAAAAACAAAAAAAAAAAACAACAACAACAACAACAACTCTCTTGAGTGGAAAGCTTCTCCTTAAGCTCAGAAGCTTTTGGAAGCATCACAAAATACTTCCTTTTTTTGAGTGGAAGTGGAAATAAACCGACATCGAAGTATTATGTTAAATCACAAACTAGATTGACACTTTACAAAGAAGACCTATCCTATGCTAATTAGAGCCCCCAACTCAAAATTTATTAAGTCAAGAAATTGGCAACAAACCAAATGGCAAAGCTTTCAAAGAAAACGATAGATGAAAACAAATTTATCACCCACTGATTCCTATTTGATTGAATGATTGACTTTTTTTCATCTTGTAACGTCAAAAACAACAATATAAGCCCTACCTTATCAATTCCTGAATACTCCCCATTAGAACTTGATAACTGTATAGTAATTGTGGTGACAAAACTGATTAATTGTACTTGATGAAGAATATAAAATAAACTTCTAAAAACATGTTCCCACAATTGGCCATTTACTGGAAAAATATAAAAAAGACCAAGAAATGTTCGATGGGGTAGTTTTTGGAAAGTTCTGCCAGTAGTATTCTTTACCAAACCGGCATGTAGATCATATATAATTATTATATAAAGTAATATGAGTTAGGATCATGTTTTAAATGTTTAGAAAAATTCTTAAAGTCCAATTGTTGATGCCCAACCTTGATTTTTCCAACAGATTTGCACTAGGGCCCTTTGGCTGTTTTCCAATCATCTAGGGTTGATCTAGCGTATTAACGAGAAAGTAAAGTGCATAAAATAAATAAAGAAATGAAGCCAAGAGAATGCATTATGGTTCACCTTGAATGTGAAAGTTACGTAATTGTATATATTAGTGGAGTTTATGGTAAAAGAAAAAAAATCGTACAAAAGATTCTTAAGAGTGAGAATGGGGAGTTAGAGAACGAGGATGGTATAATAGAGGGAAAAAATGTACATAATAGCTGGAATGATCCCAATTTATAGGATAATTCATGTCAGTCTTAGTTTCCCGATGTCTTAATTCTAGGATTAATTTGATCTTCGAATCTTTAACGAAGTTGTCTTATCATGTATTTGGTTGACTTTTCTTATAAAAACACTTCTTTTAAATTAGGAATGTACCAATTTGAATGAGATATGGCCGGCCTGAGATTTGTGGATTGCGGGTTTTTTTGAGGTCGTCCTTCTAGAATGTTCTGTTTGGCCCATTTTCTGGAGTGTAATCCTGGTCGTCTGGAATCAACGCTGATTGTTCTAGATGATCCTTCCTATTTGGTGTTTGGAGGACAATGTCGTGTTTATCCATAGTCCTTGGTCGGCCAGCTTCATTGACCAAGCCTGTTCTGAGTTGATATGTTTATGATAAAGATGGAGGTACGATATTTGGCCTCAACAATTATATATAACGAGTATATTGATGCAATATTTTCTGTTACGAATGTTATGAAGGGTTGACTACATGCAAACGAATTGAAGATCAATGAATGAGTAACAATCTATTTTTTGTGTACATTGATAAATACATATTCAATGATATGGTTAACAAAATTATTATTTAATATTTTAAGTTGTGAATGACTCATCCGGAACAATTGATAAAAATTTCCAATCTTATTGAGATACATACACGAGATAGGGTTCCGAACCTGCGCAGCCTGATTAAAAAGCTAATATTATAAGCCTAAACATCCTTTAAAAATAAAAATAAATAAAAAATAAAAATAAAAAAACGCCCTAACGGGCAAGAAAATGGGTGCGTTAAGAAGCCAAAAAAAAAAAAAACTCGAATCTTCAGTCAACCGGTGGAATACATCGCATTAACACGGAGCATTGCTAGCTGATCCAATACATCAATACATTCAAATTTTATTTCATGCAGATCAATCTACACAAGAAGCTGTCGAAGGAGCTATACAAAGCTGCAACGTTAATTTTTTGTTGGGTAGTGGACTGTGTTGTTCACGTTATTTAGTACGCGATATGTACGAGCTCTTTAATTACTCAATGAAAAACTGTCTCTGCACAAAAAAAATATAATAATAAAAATAAAAATAAAAAGCGTGTCTTATAAATATTTGTACGGCAACTGCAGTGCAGTTATTGTACACTACTTTCATTTAAATAAAATCGACAGCCTTCTTTTTTATTTTTTATTTTATTTTTGGGGAAGCTTTTGTACTTGATACCAATTTATATATATATGATCCAAAAATATTAGTCGGTACAGTATTTTAACTTTTTGCCGATCCTAGACCAATGAGTTCTCAAAATTTATGGCCAACAAAAATTGGTCCCTGTTTTTATATTTGGAAATAGATCGATCTGATTGGTTAGATTTTTGGGGTGAAAGCTGCAGCTCAAGATTTTTGGAAAACACCAACTCATCAATGTTGCTCGATTAGGACCACGGACCTATAACCCATGGCTCACGGCATATCTATATGTGCGGGAGAGCTTTCCTGTATAGTAACTTTACGAATGGTACTTCTAACTTTTTTCATGTGATCAATATTGCAACAAGCAATTGATCTAATGTAATATTTTTTAGTGAGATTTATCTTTCACATTAATAGTTTAGATAATTAATCATATTGCAAGATTCAAAATGGAAAGTTACACGTAAATTAACTTGTAGATATAAAATATAAAATATAATATTACAACTTTCATTTCTATCTGCCTATTCGATAGCCTTCTTATAGGTTGGAAATGGCCAGCATTTCATTTGATGTATTTATAACTAACTGGTAGGATTCACTGTCTTCTGTTGTTATTAGTTTAAATGTAGTATTTTTTTTAACCCCTTTTTCTTTCTCCTTCATGGCTTCCAAGTGTTCCCATTTACCAAACCACAGATGAACCTCCACCAACTAGTGGTAACCAATTAGATGACTTCGGCGACCACGGACAACGGTCATGCTGGTTGACGGCAATGACCGGAGAAAATGATTAATTAAATGTTAAAATAGTAGTATTCTTTTTTTTTATTTTTACTTAGAGTGGGGAGATTCAAACTCTACACCTTTAGGTAGAGTCAAATATAGTATTACTGCTAGACTATGCCTACAACCACTAAAGTAAGAGTACGTTGATTACCACATAAGGATAAATTAGAGGTATAACATTGTATGTAGAAGCCAAATATAAAAAGAGAAATCAAGTATTTTTAAGGTGGAGGCTAGTAATCACAAATCAGACTAGTGGCAGAATCACACACACACACATATATATATATAGGTGATTAGTGAACAAGTTTTAGGATTTGCTTGTTGTGGGAGGTAAAAGTGAAAGGAGGAATAGGATTGAAAGAATTGCTGGTTAGATATTAAATAGATTTAAAGAAATGACCTCCCTTTGTCTTTATTTTCCTTGCATTAATTATTAATAGCTTTCTCTTTTTTTCTAATTTGTCTCTCTTGCCAAACACACCCTCATAGTGGCAATAAGATGGCAACAAACCTTTACAAGAGAGAGATTGTGCTATTTACTTCAAATATTTTAATATCTGCTACTTACTTGTTTAAGTTTCTATATATATATATATATATATATATATATAGCTCTTTCTCCACATGTGGGAACTAAATTTTGGGGCAACATCTAACATCTAGTTTCCATATGTTTTCTTGTCCTTTTTTTTTTAATCTTTTTCTGTAATCAAAACTATATTTCACTATTTATATCTCCATATATCTACAGTAACTCAAACTTTAAAAGTGTATAATTGTGTTATTTCAATTCCAAATGAAATGATTTTTTTTAAAGCATATAATTTCGAGAGGAATGAAATAAGATTCATATTGATATATTTTTTTTCTAAATACATTTGAAGTTTTTACCCTTTAATACTCTAAACATTTTTTTTTCCAACCAAATGCACATTTCCAATAAACTCCAATTTAAATATTTTCAAAATTACATCTCTAAAACCTCCAAAATAGGCCCTAAAATATAAGGCCGAAAAAGAATGCAAAGTTTTTCCTACACCGGGTGCAAAAAAATAAAAACTATATATATATATATATATATATATATATATATATAACGACAACTCTTAATTTTCTCTTAAAATTAAGCTTCTGCCATTTGGCTAAGAAAACTTATGGAGAATTATAGAGGGAATCCTTTCAAAGTAATAACGTGCGTAAAGATTTAAAGTCTCTTTTAAGCATTATTATTATTGCCCCCCTTTTCTTATGCTCGCTATAAAACCTTTATGATCTAAAGTTTCCGTATGATCATATATTTGTTAGGTCACTCACAAGATGACCATCGGTCATGCACAAATGTCAGTCATCGGAGTTGATGCCGATAGACGATGTTGCCAGTCACTGGAGTTTGGATGACCACTTGCCATCTGCCTGAGATGATAGCCGGAGGTGATTAACGACCATTGATCATCACTGCTGTCAGTTGCTAGTGTCACTCACTGGATAACTAGTCATCTGCCTTGTTTGGTTGTTAGAGTCCAATTAGTGTGACTAATAAGTACACAAAAATACACTTTCTCTGCTGTTTATTATTGTGTAAATGCTAAATTATTTAAGTTTTAATTATACATTTTCATTATTTTTATTCAAAATGATTTAATTGGGAAATGTCTAGTTTTAGCTTATTTATTTGCAGATTTATAAGAAGTGCAAAAGTCACGGACAAAAAGCTATGCAATTGAGCCATGGAATTCATTCCTTTTAAGTCACCAGCAAATTGAAGAAAGCCACCTGGCCTACTATCTGCAACAACCATTCTATTCGTGTCATGTGGCGAATGTTTGTAGCATTCCTTCACTTTCCGAATTTCTTACTCAACAAGATCTCCATTTGTGCTTCAATGAGAATCAAATCAGCCTGATTTCTTCCCCAAATCAAATATTTGATTTCTCCAATTAATTGTAATATTATTTTTAGTTTCCTAATTTTAATTTTCTAGTTTTAGTTTTCCATTTTATTATTTTGTTTCCCTTTTTGGTTGAGCCTCTAAAACACTATAAATAGAGGGCTCTGCTTGTTGTAATATTCATTCAAGAATTGTGAAAGAAATTCAGTTTTATTTTTCGGTTCTTGTTTCCTTAGTTTTTCTAGAGGTGTAAGATGAGTGACACATCTTTTTGTGAGTAAGACACCACCGGTGGAAGGCTAAGTTTTGAGTGAATTTTATTTGTTTGCATCCTTCTTTTTATTTCAATTCAATTTGTTATTCAACGTTTATAAATTTGATCTATTTTCTTCTCTTCTGATTAGTGTTTATAGTAATTATTTCTATAGCAACAGCAGTTCTAGTTATTATATTCGGTGCATTAAATCAATAGTTACAGGTATTTTTCTTTTAGTTATTTTTATATGAACATCCCATACTATATTCTACCATAGGGTATTTTGTCACTTTCTAGACGTATAAGAATAGTTGTGCTTGTTTTAACGAGAAAAGATTAATGTGATCAAATACTTTTTCTATTATTTGTTCTTTCAAATCCATATTTTCTAACTGCATGTTTGGGATGTGAAATGTGTAGTTGAGTTATAGAATTGAAATATTGAGTTTGAACAAAAGCATTCAAGATTCCTCACCTATCTTTTCTTTATTTTATTTTTATTTATTTCATTTAATTATAAAAAATCCTAAAAATATTTTTCTTTTTATTTGCATTGTTGGCTTATCTTTTTAACATTTGTTTTCTATTAATCTTTCTTGTTTGTTATCTTTAATGCCTCCTCATGAGATCAACCGTCCTCATTGTGCTATAATTGACCTCTTTATCTAGACACAATTTGGGCGTAATTAGTGACCAATGCCGGTTGTTGGAGTCACTCACTAGATGACCACTGGTAATCCTCTTTATTCGGTCACCAAATTTGATGTGCGACCACTGATCGAAGCCAGTGCCAATCACCGAAGTCACCACTGACTGGAGTCGCTCAAAATTTTCCAAACTTCTAAATTAGTAGTCGTTTTCTCTAATAAGAAAAAAATCTCAAAAATAATGTTTCTGACTTTCATTATTCTATGTAACGAATGTAACATAAGAATGGAAGCATAGTGCAATGAATGGAAAAACACTTTCCCTTTTTTTACTCGGGAATTTCTTATATAATTAGCAACTAAACACAAAATAAATTAGTAAACGTTAATTTAAATAAAGAAAGATTGTTAACTTATGACAAATCTAGACAACAAGCTGTCGCAGGAGCTATTGTTAACTTCTTTTAGTACGGCATATGTACGAGCTCTTTAATTACTAAATGAAAAACCGTCTCCATGGTGATACCAAAAAAAAATGCATATCTTATAAACATTTGTACCGATACTACGGATATAGTTATTGTACACTAATGATTTGTTTGATTTTCAGGTGTGAACCTAAGGTTTTCATCTCAGTTTTTATATTCTGAAAAGTCAACAAAAATTATAAATAGTTTTTTGAAAAGTTAATCAACTTCAACCTAAAAATTACCTCTCAAATCCATATTCCAAATTCATGTTAATTTCAAGTAAATGTAAATGACGACCTTCTTTTTTTATTTTTATTTTTATTTTTATTTTTGGGGGAAGCTTTTGTGTTTGATACCAACTTATACATATGAACCATAAATATTAGTTGGTACATATTACAACATTTTTGCCAATAAATATATATATATATATAGTATAAGAACAAAAGGTTTGTGCTCGAAATTGGTCCATGTTTTTATTTGGAAAGAAATCTAATCAGTTAGCATTTATGGGATTAAAGCTGCAGCTCAAGATCTTTGGAAAACACCTCTCATCAATGTTGCTTGATTAGGACCACGTACGTGTACCTGTGGCCCACGATATTTGTATATAATATATATATATATATATATATTATATATACATTGCAGAGTTTTTTTGTGCGACACCTTTACGAATGATATTTGTAACTTTTTTTTATATGTTAATATTACAACAAGTAATATTCTTCAATGATACTTGTCTTTTACACTAATAATTTAAAATATAGTTCATGTTACAAGAGATTCAAAATAGAAGTTATATATAAATCAACTAGTAGTTATAAAATGTACAATAGAATAATACAACTATCATTGGTATGTGGCTGCTAGAGAGCTTTCTTATAGGTTGGAAATAGGCCAGCATTTCAGTTGATGTATTTATAATTACTAATTAACTAGTAGGATTCACTGTCGTCCATTGTTATTAGTTTAATGTAATATATTTTTTTACCCCTTTTTTATTTCTCCTTCATGGCGTCCAAGTGTTCCCGTTTACCAAACCACAGATGGACCTCCACCAACTAGTGGTAACCAATTAGGTGACTTCGGCGACCACGGGCAACGGTCACGCCGTCGACGATAATGACCAGAGAAAACTGATTTATTAGATATTAAAGTAGGACGACATAAAGATTAGTTAGCGAAATAAGTATGTAGAAGCTACATATAAAGGAGAAATCAAGTATTTTTAAGGTGGACTGCTAGTAATCACTAATCAGACTAATGGAAGAATCATATATATATATATATATATATATATAGGTGATTAGTGAGCAAGTTTTAGGTTTTGCTTGTTGTGGTAGGTAAAAGTGAAAGGAGGAATAAGATTGAAAGAATAAATGGTGGTTAGATATCAAATAGACTTAAAGAAATGCCCTTCCCTTTGTCTTTATTTTTCTTACATAAATTATTCACCTTTCCTTTTTTTCTAATTTGTCTTTCTTGCCAAACACAACCTCAAAATGGCAATAAGATCAAAACAAACCTTTATAAGAGAGAGTGTATGCTATTTACTTCAAATTTTAAAATCTGCTACTTACATCTTTTAAGTTTAAAAAAAAAAAAAAAAAAAAAGAACGATTATGCTGTTTAGCTCTTTCTCGACATGGGGTAAACTAAAATATAAGCCCAGAAAAGAATCAAAGTTTTTTTAACGCAGGGTACAAAAAAAATAATAATAATAAAGGGTTATTTACGGTTTTATATTCTATATTTTACTTTTATTCAGAAAGTATACCTTGTATTTTGAAATTTTACATTTTGTACCTTTAGATTTCAATTAATATACAAATCTATAGCCTTTTTCTAGGTCAATACTTAATTTTGACCTAAACATACCCAAATATCTTTAAAAAGAAAAACTAAAATTTAGATTATTCACCCATTATATCATATGTTTTTGCTTTTACTAAAAAAGTATGCCCTACATTTTCAAACAATATTTTTTTATATTATTATATTGTATTTTAATATATTAAATTTACATGTTTTCTCGGTCAGCTTTTTATTTGGATCTTAAGATGTCCAAAATACCCTTATTTTAAATTTCTTAAATTATTTTCTAAGTTCAATTTTGAGGGTATTAACGTTATTTTTTACATCAAAATAAATATTGATTGAGAAAAAAATATATAGAGATATGTATTAAATATGTTATAATGACATAAAAATAAAGAACTTTAAAATGCACAATATACTTTCTAAAAAAAAGGGGTCAAAATTACATGTTGACCAAGAAAATGCATAGATTTGTATATTAATTGAAATCTAAAGATATAAAAATGTGAAACTTCCAAATATAAGATATACTTTCTGAATAAAAGCAAAATATTAGGTATAAAAACGTAAATAATCCAAAAATAAAAAACGATAACTCTTAATTTTCTCTTAAAAGTAACCTTTCTGCCATTTGGGCTAAAAAAAACGTATGGAGAATTGTACGGAGAATCCTAATTTCAAAGTTACAAGGTGCGTAAAGATTTAAGTTTCTTTTAAGCATTATTATAATTGCCCCTCTTTTCTTCACCCTTTATGTTTCTATGCTAGCGATAATACTTTTATGATCTAAAGTTTCCATATATATCACTATATAGTGCTCGGAGTCACTCATCACCAGTGGTCAGGTCACTCACTGGATGACCATTGGTCATTCACCAATGGCAGTCATCGGAGTTCACGCTGATGGCACCAGTCACCGGAGTCACTTGTTGGATGACCACTTGCCATCCACCTGAGATGATTGCCGGAGTTGATTAACGACCATTGATCATATCACCGTTGTCAATTGCTAGTGTCACTCACTGGATAACTATTCATCTGCCTCGTTCGATTGTTAGAGTCCACGAGCATGTTTACTTTGCATTAAAGGGAAAGTGAATTGAGTAGTCTTCTCCGCCCCTCTCCGCCCCCCCCCCCCCCCCCCCCCCCCCCCCCCTCCCAATAAATCATATGTTAACTTACAAAACGGGAAATGAGAATTTAGTGAGTCGCACATAAAATAGGAAATGAAGTAGGGAAATGTCAATTTTTATAATATCCCTTTTTAGGGTTTGTTTGGTGAAACGGTTTGAATTGAAATTTTTAAGTTTCAATAGTAAATTTTTTTGAATTTTCAGAAAAGACAAAAAAAATTTTGGGAAAAAGATAAAAAAAAAGTTTGAGTTGAATGGTTTAAACCATTATGCCAAACTCCCCCTTAGTATTGATTTCTTGTCAAAGGGAATAAATATCAAATTTACTTATATACCCTTAATAAATTTTCCTTGTGCTTTTTTTTTTTATTGTGTAAAAAGATATTTTAGTAATTACATTAATAAAATTAATATCACTAACATTAGTAAACACTATAAAGGGAATGAGATTATTTTCTTTTACACCAGGCAAGTAAACACTACAAAAAGAATCAATGATCCCCCTTCTTCGTCCTTTACTTTCTAGTCCCTTTATCATTCTCATCACAATCCTTTACGATTTGGTAAACCCATCCCAAGTGTGACCAATACCAGTTGTTGGAGTCGCTCACTAGATGACTACTGGTAATCCTCTTCAGTCGGTCACCAAATTTGACGTGCGACCATTGATCAAC
The DNA here is from genome assembly GCA_008635985.1 of Ficus erecta. Classification (NCBI taxonomy): domain Eukaryota; kingdom Viridiplantae; phylum Streptophyta; class Magnoliopsida; order Rosales; family Moraceae; genus Ficus; species Ficus erecta. The sequence goes on along the minus strand of BKCH01001455.1, from coordinate 73,939 downwards.
GCCAGTGCCGATCACCGAAGTCACCACCAACTGGTGTCTCTCAATACTTTCCAAACTTCTAAATTAGTAAACGTTTTCTCTTATAAGAAAATAATCTCAACAATAAAGTTTCCGACGTTCATTATTACTGTAACACAAGAATGGAAGCATAGTGCAATGAATTGAAATTTTTTCTCCCTTTTCTACTCGGGAGTTTCTTATATTAGCAACTAAACAAAAAATAAATTAGTAAACGTAAATTAAAAATAAAAAAATAAAAAAAAGGGAATACAAACCCAGGACTACCTCAGGAGTCCCTTGTTGCAAAACCAAGCAAGCCCTAACTAAATTAGTAGAGCTTTATAAAGACGGCCGGGGAAGGGTTAGCGAAGATGAAAGCGATTCTTGTCGATGTAAAACGTGAGACCGGTGCCATGATGCTTGCCTGTATAATAGCTAAATCTCGTGTGACACAAATCTTTTGATTCCGCGATTCTTCAACGTAAATCTCTAATGAATGTACATATCTGTACCAGCTGAATTTGCCAAAGAATGGCATGATACTCGGCAGAATTGCATGAGATTTGTCATGCAACGTCCTTAGTGATTCCTAGTCCATGGATGTCTTTTCCACATTAAACCTTTTATACTCTTATTTCTTTTGTTTTTTTTTATCCAATTTTAATTAGTTTTCACTCAAACAGAAAAATTGTTAAACTCGTTTAATTCAAATCAATCAGTGACTTGGGTTGGTTGGCCGCACTTTTAGTTTCATATGATTTGATAAAATTCCAAACCGACCGTAAAAATAAATTTAGAGATATGTATAAACATTTTGCCGTATGTATAGATTTACGTACATAATCTTGATAAATGACGGGCGGTGTGTACTTAAAGTAATGTTGATAAAATATTGCACTTTGTTTGAATTGAAATATTACAATGCTATTGTAATTTAGTTTATTATCAAATCCGATTGCTTGTAAGAATTACTTTGAACTATTTATGTGGTAAAACTTTCGTTATGTTAGAAACTAGTTTGTTATCATATATGTTAATTTAAATACCATATTTCGGAATTTATTTATAAGAAAATAATTGAGTGTCAAATTTTTTGGGACCAAACCAGAAAATCCATCACCGAAAGTTGTAGTAAATTGCTTTTTACGAATATAAGTAAAAAAAATAATAATAATAAGATTCTAAAAATAGAATTCAACTAAATAATCAATTATTAGGTAAATTTCGTTCATACTTCTAATAAATAAACTATATGTATTTTTCGTAAATAATTTATTTACTTTGTACATTTTTTTATTTACTACTTCAAATATTTTTCAACTATGTTATTCACTTTAGTTATGTTAGTTATTTCCTTCTCCTGAAATCAAAATCCAAAAACCGGTAGTTTTGTTTAAGATTGGGAAAATTCAAATTAAATCTTTCTCCCGAAAATCAATATTATGCCAATTAAGGAGTTCAATAGTATTTTGTAAGTGACTAGGTGTGCATTACATTTGACTGAATTGAGTTTTTTTTTTTTTTTTTACTGAATAAAAAGATCTGGTAGTGACCCGATCATTTCTCGTTTTTGAGACTCCACACAAACAGGGATAACTTCATTAGATTGGCCTAGGATTCGAACATGCGACCTACCACTTAAGATTCTTAAGGTTGAATTCCACACCAACACATCCACCTCTGCGTGGCCATTGAATTGAGTATTGAGTTCAAGAGTCTAAATCTATTGTTCCTTTTCTGATTTCATCTATTATTTGTTCCTTTGATAATCATTTTCCATTTTACATAGATAACACAACATGATCACATGAGTAGGAACTAACTACGAAAAATACTTCAACAACTAATGTGGTGTCAAAAATTGATTGGATTAACAATTAAAGAAACAGGTAAATATGACAACATATCTAAATTTATCCCCAGGAATAGTAAAAACTTTTTAACAAAAACTTTTGTGGTAATGATTGAAGACAATAAATTTTAATAAATTTGAGAAGAATTGTTGGTAGGATGCCAAAACAAAAATGCCTTATTCGAGTGTATTCTAAGCATTTTTGGAGTGCATTCTAGACTGTAGATCGTTATTTCCACCAAATTAGCACATTTTTATTTTGATATAAATTTAATGCTATCTAACGATCTAAAACTGCATATTTAAGATAAATATCTTATCATAAAATTATATGCAAAAGTATTATGTAATTTTATTTTTATTAATATATAATATGAGTGGAGAGCTTAATGTGGGTAGAGGCTGCTAGTGGCGAAAACCTAACTAATTGGGATATGCTAGTCTCCTCTAATACTAGTTTTTTTTTTTTTTAATAAGCAAAATTTAGGGGGTTTTGGATGAATGGCTCAAAAAGAGCACATCTCTGGAGTATTGTCTCATCTATAATGGCTTTAGGATTTTTACTCTTTTACAATATCAAACAAAAAGTGGTTGTTGATGGGGCCCGGTAGATCTGGTGGGTGACGTGTTAGGGTTGTCGATGTGGCAATCTCTAGCTGGCTGGTGATGGCTTCAACATGGCCAGAGATGTTGAATGGCTGGAGTGAAGACTAGGGCATGACCTCCATCATGATTTGGATCCAATTACGCTCGAAGAAAATTGAAGAAAGATGGCTCCCAGGACGTCCTCCGTTATCAAATCATCGAGAGAATCAGCAATAGAACACAAGAAAATTGACTAAAAGAGACAAGTGAGATCGTAGATAGGTAGGAGAAGTAATTGAATAGTTGATGGAGATTCGGGTAAGGTAAGCAGAAGATAGGGTTGCTGTCTCTGAAATGTTTCTGGGTGTGACTTAAGATCGCTTCAAAGACGAACATAAGTTGCCTTCGGAGACAATCTTTGGTGATTTCTAGAAATGATTCAGAAATGAAGAACTTGATGAATATAATGAAGTTTATTGGTTTCTAGAATAAAAATATGAACTTCTGGGTGGTTCTCTAATGGAGAGAAAGAGACAGAGAAAGCTAAGAGTAGGTGAGATTGTGTTATGGTTGTGAGTTGTTGTGGTCTATTTTTGAGAGTTGTTGGGAATGTATTGCTCTGGAGAAGGAGGAGCTATTTATAAGGGAAGCCTTGAGTCATATTGGAGGTAGCTTGGGACAGAGAAGCTCATGGGATTTGGAGGGCCTCTAACACACTCAATCTTGTTTCTAGTATCTAAGGAATGACGGTTGTGTGATTGGGCTTCAAGTAATACTAAAAATGGTAAGTGATGACAACTAGATGGTCAAACTTATAGTGTTTTTCAGAAGCTTAGAAAATTCTAGGGGTTGCTCTTACATCTCTGGAGTGGGTGGCTTGCTAAGGACTGGTCCAAAGTAAACAGCCAGAGCAAATATGAACAAACATGTTGCCCTAGAGCCAAACACTTTGGAGACTAGTCAAAGAAACCCAAAAAAGCACTACCTTGGTATGTGAAGTGGTTGACACAAATATAGTAAGCTTCTAGAACCAACCATTTTGGGTCTTTTAGGCCACTATAGAGAAAAGATGGGGTTTTTGGGCTCACTTATGGTGTATACACTTTGGTCTACTTAAGGTAAGAGAATGAGTTTTCTTGGATATTTCTCCATCACTCATTTATCTTGACAGGCCAATTTGAAAAATCCAAGTGGGATCAAAAAACAACCTCAACCAAGGATAAATGGGCCTATTTGATTACTCTTAGCCCACCAAATCACGACCCATATGAGTTCCCCAAGCGTGGCTTGGGTCCATGAAATGAGCCCACTCGCATCACGGGATACTAGTATTGGGTTTAAGTCTTAGGAGAAGGCCTTGTACAAAAACAGGTATCAACAGTGGTCAACAAGATAAAAAATCTGAACCAGTAATTAAATGAGGCAAAACATATACACTAGTTCCCACGATTTCCTCCATATTAAAAAGAAAAGGAAAAAATATGTTACAATCTTAAAACATAAGGCCTAAAAGGCAACAACCAAATAATAATAATAATAATAATAATAATAATAATAATATGAAAACAACTAAAAAGGAAATAATTCAAGTGAATTGGAGTCGTTTATACATTGAAACCTTTCTTTTTCAAACACGAAGTTTATAGACACTTTTCTTTTTCAGTTCCGTAATTATGTCTCTTTATATGTGGCTGAGTTCTTTTAATTTATCTCAAGATCTTAAAAGCCCCTGATGCCAGTTATCCCATTCACCCTTTATCACAATAAAAACTAAAAAATTATCTGCAACAATGAATATGAAATAGGTCCGATAATGTTTTCTTAAATATGTCCAAGAGAGTGTTTGTTTGTTTGTTTTTTTTTTTTTTTTTGGCCAAGAGAGTTTTTTTTTTTTCATACCATAAACTAAAATTCTCTATTTCTTAGTTGAATTCAGTAAATGGCCAATGCAATCAAAGTTATTATAATATTCCACCATTCTTTATCATTTGATTGCGGCAATGCCCATTGCCTTAGCCCTTAATTTGGAGGAGTAAAGAGTAAAATGTTGGGAATTAGTGAAAATGAAACTTTGGGCAAGCTCTTTCGCATGGGGCTTTTTCGGTCAAAAAATTAATCGAGGAATCCGGTTACACTGACAACTTTTATTAGCTAATTTTCATTGTAATATTGTTTTATTAAAAAGTTTGTTGCTCGTTACATGTGATATATAAATCCTCAAATAATAGTCAAAAGAATGAAAACGTGATTGGTCACTGTCACTTTACCATTGATAATTTGGAGTAACCGTACAATAAAATTATATCTATGTTTTTTTTAATTAAGTAATAATAAGTATACTAATTCTAATCTCAATTTTTATATCAACTTAAATGACGGTAAGTTATCATCTGTTACTAGTAGATGCAAACTTTTTATTCTAATTGAGGTAGTATTACTGTCTTAATACTCACTAATAAGTGGTTGCAAGCATAATCTAGTGGTAATATCACACCGAGCTCCTTTTAAAGGTATAAAGATTGAATCCCTCTTTCCCTAAGTTCTAAAAAAAATCACTATTAAAAAAATTGATAACGAATAATTATGTAAGTAAATTAATATTTAAAAAATTAAGATTAAAATTAACATCGCTAATATTATTATTTTTCTTCAGTGGACTTATGCGGCCCAAAGGAAAATTGATAATGGAAAAGCACGACAAAAGAGTTCAAAATGAAAGTGACTTTCCTTCCTAGAACAAACAATGTCATGCTCAAGCCCTACTCATGCATGCCAAAACCCTAGCCAGATGATGTGCTTATCATATTATTATTATTATTATTGTTCCTTACAATACCATATGTGTGTTTTGGCACATGCATTTACCAAAACAACAACGGCTATGATTTGCCTTTCAAACCTAACCTTTCCATTAATGTGAGGTTAACAATATTCTTGGCCACTACAAATATCCGAAAACCCCACCTTTACTCTCTTTTTGTTTTTTTGTTTTTTTTTTTTTTTGTTTTTTTGGCATATTGATAATAATTTTCAATATGAAATGAAAAATAAACATAATCTTTCTAATAAACCATTCTATTTTAGATTGTCTTATTTGCATTAGGTTCGGTCAATTTTTAATACTATTTTGTTAATTGATGAATGATTTTGATCAAATCTAACATGTTTTCAAGTATGTATTATTAGTAGAGACTCTTTACTATAGAGAGCTCTTAGCACTCATATGTAGTGTAGGGTTATTTACATTTTTATATCATATATTTTGTTTTTATTCAGAAAGTATACCTTGTATTTTCAAATTTTACATTTTTATATCATCGGATTATATTTAATAAAAAAAAAATTATACATTTTCTTGGTCAACACATAATTGTGACCTAAAATGTCCAAAATACCCTTTAAAAGAAAACTGCAACTTTGATTTTACACCATGTATTTTGCTTATATTCAAAAAGTACATGCATTCAAAGTCATGCATTTTATATCATTATGTTTTATATAATAAATAAATTAATATTTTTTTTATCAATCAACACTTTATTTTGACCTAAAAATGCTCAAAATACCCTTAAAAGAAAAATTACAAAATAACAAAAACTTTAATTTTGGCAACAAAATTTAAAAAAAAAAATTCCCAATTGTTATTCCCAACATCATAACCACCCAGCCCATTCCTACTCTGCTGCCACACACCCTTCCGACCACCCCTCCACCCGGCCGCCTCAATCCCTTTATATAGCTTTTAATTTAAATATGAAATTCTTAAATATTTTCAATTTTAACTTTAACGATATTTTGGATATTTTAAATGTTAAAATTAAGTGTTGATAAGAAAATGTATAAATTTTATGTACTAACTGTAATCTAATAATATAAAAATATACGGTATATTTTTTTGAATAAAAACAAACTGCAAGGTATGAAAATTTAGATAATATATACCTATTTTAGTTTTTCTTTTTATGGGTAGTTTGGGCATTTTAAGGTCAAAATTAAATGTTGATCGAGAAATTGTATAAATTTATATATTAAACATAAGATGATGGTATTAAAATGTAAAAGTTCAAAACACAATGTATAATTTCGGAATAAACCTTAAATTTAGAGCAAAAAATGTAAATAACTCTATTATACATGAGATATACAATTTCTCGTGTATGAGATCGTGACAAGATTGGCTCAACATCAAACCCTTGACAACCCCTCTTGTTGCTCAGTGGTCATTAGGTATCATAAATGCGACAAAAAGTTGAAGTTTCATGGAAATGGTAAAGAATAATTATCTAAATTAATTCTTTAATGGAAAGAAAATGATAAAATGGAACAAGTCTTCAATGTCCACTCTGCAAATTTCTTTATGTGGGTTTTTGGAACAAAGTTATGGGCATACCAAAATAGGTATATGAGGATAAGATTGTCAACCCACCTCATGGCCAGTAGTGGGCTTTAATGAAATAACCCATTTTTGTCATAGATATTCATTTCTCACCTAGCACTATACTATAAATCGATAAATATTTGAGAGAATATTATTATGTGCCTTTAATGGACCCCGGAAAAGAAAAATCATTTTCCAATTATATTTGATGGAATCATATAATTATTTTTTTTCAACAATTATTTGTTTAATTTGAATTTGAAATTCAGTAGGCGGCGCCAATGGACGTTGTTCCTGATCATGCGAAGCAAGCTTATATATTGACTAAAAGTATATCATTATTGGTTGAGTCACATCATAAGTATGTCAACTTTATCCAAGCTTATGGCTTACTTAGATATTCATGATATTTATAAAAATGGGGAGATTTATATGGTAGAAATGATCTTTTTCTATTTATCGATAAAAACTACAGTTTTAATTATTAGATTAAATTTTTAACTGTTTGATATATGATTTGAAGCAATTTTATATTGTTTGTCAGAAATTTATAACGTGAATAACTCACATATCAAAATAACAATTTGTTTTAACAAATTTTCTTCTCCTGGTATTTATTGAAGGTGTAAAAAGAATGTAGTGTATGTTATGATGTGTTATTTGGCCTAAAATAAATTTTACTTGCAACCACGTCTCTTATATCCTTGGAAGAAGAAAAAATTATTGGTTTTCCCTCTTTTTTTCTTGTTTTGCTCCAGTTCTAAATTTTTTAATGTCAGATTTTCTGCATAATATTTAAAAATGTTTCATTTACACACTTTTAACCTTAATTTTTATTTACTTTACTATGCTAAAAATGAATTGTTGTGAAACTGTAAAACGTTTAAACAATTTCACTCTAATATTGGCCCAATTATCAAACTTCTATTGCATTTGAGTAAAATAAGAGCCATTCGAAATTTCGAATAGCTCATTCAAACATGCCATAAAACAAGAAGAAAAAAAGGAAATGAAGGGTTCGAACCGATCTATATTATCTAGGTTATATTTGCCACTACTAGAAATTTGATTTCACTTAGGTTCCCAAGACAAAAAAAATTTTACTCCAACCCTGCTAAATTTCTTATTACCATTATTGGACCTATTTATTTCGAGAAAAAGAAGCGAATATCATATTAACTGAAAGGTAAAGAAGTAAATAAAATGACTTTAAAACCAAATTCTTTTACAGTATGCGTAGCTGTTTATGGGGATTTTCTACTAGTTTGTGTTTCTCAATACTCTACCAGTATTCAGTAATAGCACGTTTCTTTTCTTTTTTGTGAAATTTCCAATAGCTTCTCAGCCAAAAGATTTTTTTTTTTTTTTTTTTTTGCCCTTTTAGTAAACAAAAGATATGTCACTATTGTACATATTTTATTTATATTATGAGATACCTATATTTCTTATTTATGAAAGTTTGTTCAAACTTTCTAGGATAAATTTCACACACCTCTGGTGAATTTTAGATCTTGTGACAATACATTCTCCGAATTTTAGTTTGTAGTATTATTTCCCCTTAAACTTTGAAACATTTACAGATTTTCCTTTTTTCAGTTAAATTTTTTTTTTACTGAAAAACACACTTGGTAGTAGTATTAAATATAAAATTAAGAAGTGATACTCATTAGCAAGCACGTAGTACTCACTACTCTTATTAAATGTGAAATTACGAAGTTAAACATAAGAGAGCAGTATGAGAAAAAATAACAATTAATCATAAATATTTTTTTTTTGACATAATTATAAAGGTAACTTTCTAATTTCATACTTAACATCCCCAACTCATATTGCCAACAAATGTCCCGTGTATTTTTTTCGTCAAAAAATTAACTGAGAAGGGAAATCAGTAAATATTTCAAAGTTCAAAAAAAAATGTTATAAATTGAAATTCGATAGGCATTTCGTGACAAGGCCTAAAATTCGAGAATGAAAATGAAATTTGTCTAAACCCTTCTTTTCTTGCTCGTAGAAGAGCCGATGGTAGCTTTGGTATTGTCTTCATTTTTAAACTAATATTTTAATGAAAAACAGAAGCCTTCAAAGAAGGCGCAATAGAATCTTCAATGGGCCCATAGACAAGTATATATATATATATGGCCTTGTTTGGCAACAGGTTCGGTTTAAACTAAATTGTACTTTTTTTATCATGTTTTTTGTCTTTTTTCCCAAAAAATTGTTTGTCTTTTCTGAAAATTCAAAAAAATTCAAAAAAATTTACTATTTAAACTTACAAATCTTAACTCAAACTTACACACCAAACACCCCCTATATATATATAAAAGTCAGTAGTCAGGAGCGCTCCAGTCTTGCCACGTCAGCATATGTGGACTTGGGCACCGCAGAAGCGGGTCAACGTGGCGTGAGATCGTGGGTGGAGAGTTCGGATTTATTGGACTATGCGGGTGACATTAGAAAAACTAGCTGAACCTGGACCCACAACTCGTCGGTGTGGGCCACCGTCGGCTTACGTGTCTTTCCGTTAGAGAGAGGCCAAATTGTGTCCGAATATTACATCACCAAAATTGTGAATTGTGTAGGCCCACACTAAACAACACCTCCTTTATCAATATACCCGAAAAATTCAATTTCCAAAAATACCCTTCAAGTTTTTTTTTTTTTCTTTTTTCCGTCAAGTTTTTTCTTGAATTTTGTCATAGGACAACTCTTTAAATAATTTTCAATAAAATAAAAGGAAAAAAATTGGGTACTTTTAGAAATTCAAGTTAGAATCAAATAATGTATAAGTACAAAAAATTTGCTGGTTGAAAAAGATATATTAATGATAGGATATTTTTTATAGTATTTTATTATTTTTAAGACAAAAGTGGACTTTTTGTAAATAAGGTTACATAATTTACTCATTTGTATAGATTAATTCTATGTAGATGATGCAGCTTTTTTCTTAGTTCTATTTGGAGTTATTTCCTTCCCTTTTTTATATGCTTAACTAGTGTCAACTCTCTTTTTTTTTTTTTTTTTTTTTTTTTCTTGTTAGATTTTTCGTTAGGTTTTACTAGTAAGGTTTCTATGAGATTTGTTATAGGAATTGAATTTATAAATATGCAGTTTTGCCTTAATCTTCTATGTGGTTTTCATGATTTGGGTGAGATTATCCATTCAGATTGTTTGTTTTCGGTTTCCTTTGTTACAAACATTTGTATTTTTTTTTTATTTAAATAAATTAAGTGGTTGCAGGCGTAGCATAAAGATAATGATACACCTGACTCCATTTAAATGTACTTTTGATGTGGATGGGTTAAGATTTTGAATGCTAATTTAATTAAAATGCTTAATTTTACGTAAAATATATCAATTGTCTCTTCTTTTCATTCAAAAAACATCACCAAAAAAAAAAAAAAATCCTTCCCACTCCCTCACGTTTTTTTTTTAAGGGAAAGGAAGAAGTATTATATTAATGCTCGGTGGTATGTTTTTAAAATCAACCTATGTTTTTTTTTTAACATTTTAAAATCAACATATGTTCATAAAACTATTGTACTTATTACCTAATGATTGTATGCAATTCATATACGATCTCGCATTACGAAAAGCAAATTACTAAAAGGTACTTTTTTTTTTTTCTGAATACTAAATGTACCTTTTTTCACATAAATAATGGAGATTTTGTGAACATATCATATATAGATTGGTTCGATGCTCATTCACTTTATAAAAAAAAAAAAAAAAAACATTTATGTTTTATTTGATATTTAAGTTAAACTCCAATTAAACTGTATTTTTTTTATCTCAATTTTTATTTTATTTTTCCTAAAAAGTCAATAAAATTTATAATTAGTTTTTGAAAAGTCAACCAACTCCAACTTAAAAATCTCATCTTCAACCAACGAACCAAACGCAAGCTTAAATTCAAATAACCCCTATAGTATTGATCTGATTTCCTATATGATGTTGACGAGCTTCATAAAGTGATATCAAGTTATATGAAGATTCTAACCTCTTATTTTATACCTTTTCACCAAAATATATATATATATATATATATATATAATAACGACAATTTCTGATACTTATTTAGTAACTACATATAATATATAAAACAATGTATTGGATCCGTGCTAACTTCATTAAGTTTTTGGAAATTATTTATCATCCCCATACTCTGTAGTTTTTCGTATTATTATTTTGGTACTTATTTTGTTGATACTTAATACAAATATAGCTTATTACAATTCTAAAATATGTCATCCAATTGTACCTCTGAGATCCTTTTTTTGGGACTGATTTTTTTTTTTTTTTATCGTTTTAACCTAAAAATATATATAATTAAAAAAAACGAACTCCTAAAAGAAAAGGAAAAACAAAAACAAAATCACGTCTTTTTATATGTTTTTAAACTGAAACCACAATAATGACATGTCCAATTAAAAAAAAATGGTTTTGAGGTACTTGGGTGGTACAATTTTGTGTCACAAAGTCACTTTTCGATTTTATTAAAACATTAGTTACAAAGATAATAAGAAAAGAAAAACTATTGGGTAACGGTTTAATAATTTTCCATGCATTAAATAGCTCCTATAATTAGTGAAAGATCAACTATTTGGGAGAACCATTTTCTAACATTTTAAATGTTTTCATTTTTTTTCATTTTTTAAAATTTTACAAAATGTGGTTGGAAAGTAAAATTTGAATATATAAAATGTTGCAGAATGTTACCATTTATAATTTTTAGGCAAAATTCTATATGTTATGAGAAAGTAACACTTTAACCATTCGGATGTTTTTCTCTCCTGTTAAATATATTCATTCAAATGTTTCCATTCTCAATTTTTCCATCCAAACAATTCTTCCAAACGAAGCGACATCTTGAATCTGTTGTTGTTATTATTATTATTTAGTTCAAATGCACATGATTTAAAAAATCAGCCTGAATAGGATTAAGATCGATAAAATAATATTGTTATCAATTTTTTTTACAACCACCACTTTTAAATTATATCCCCCCCCCCCCCCCCCCCCCTCCTCTTTTAAAGGTATCTTTTTTTTTTTTTTTTTTTTATGTTGCTACTTTTGATTTGCAGATGCATATTTTAAGGGTCATATATATTATAACGTTATCCGTACACATGATACTTAATTATGAAAATTCCGTTATTATCTTTTCATTCTTAATTCCTTTCTTTGTTCCTAAAAGGGTATACATGTGAAAAAGTTGTTAGAGTCTAGAGATTAGATTTAGTACAAAAGCGCAATATATCTTCCAAAGTACTGCTTCAAATAAAAAATTAAAAATAAAAATACAAGAGGAAATATTTATTTAATATTTAAGAATTAGATATTCACTGATTTGTTGTGGTATGTGCATCCATGACATAGCCCGAGTGTCATTGAAATGGTCTTATATATATTCCTTCTTGAAATTAGAAATAACAACAGATAAGAAATAATTAATAATTAGCCCTTTCATTGATTCGCAAGTTTAAATGATATTTAAAAATAATAAACTAAAATAAAAAGAAGCAAATTTTTTGATTGAACAAAAAAAAAAAAAAAAAAGAAGAAAATTGCTGATACTAGAATCTGAATGAGGTGATATTTTTTGCTTCAGAAATCCATTAATTCCTTATCTTAATTAAATTTAAGCATTATTTAATTGATCAAGACAACAGGGAGATTATTATCATAAGAAACAGTTTTTTCATTAATTTATTATCTATTGTCTTCATTGTCATATCATATATACATACGGTAACACCAATATACGTGTGTGTGTGTGTGTATATATATAAAGTAATTATTGATTAAAGAACGTGCTTAAATATAAAGTAACCATCATCAGTTGTGTAGCCGGTTACCACTGAATTTAACATTTTTCAAATAATCTTTATAAAAAAAAAAAAAAAAAGACATTTTTTTTAATTATAGAAAGGCCATTCTGTAACGTAAATAGGCATATTTTTTAATATTGATGAAGAAACAAAGAATCATGGAAAATCATTTTCCGCTCCCGCCCAATTGTCATCCAGTACGCTACCTTGTTTACTACACTGAAGGACCACAAAATAAGAACATCCGTTTTCTTTTAAGGTTAAATTGATATGTAATTACTTTAAAGTGTAAAGTTTTTGTTTTAACAATAATTCTCAAAGACTATATGCTATTGCTATATCAGTGCTCGTTGCCCCGGTTAAACTCTCTCCTCCAACCCTAATAAAAAACCAAAAACCGGAAAAAAAAAATGGATGAAAAATAGCTTATAACAATTGCGTGATATTAATTTAAGTTACCAAGATTATCTTGAAGATATTTTTCTATGTTAATGTTATATTTATCTAAAACGATAAAAAAAAAAAACAAAAAATAGCATTATCTTATTTTAAACTATAATATATAACGTTATTTTTAGTATTATTTTTGCTTTGTGTCATCATTATTGTGCTTTGAAATTTAAAAACTTAACTTTTAGTCCGTAAAGAAATTAAAAAATGAAAATGTTGTACTAATTATACAAAAAAGTCAAAACAAAAATTAATAAGAATCAAATGTTAAATTTAATATTGGCTATACTTTGTAGCAAATTTGTCACAAAGTTTAGCATATGGTAAAATTTGACATAGCATATGGAGAACACTTTTTTCATCTAAAAGCCAAAGTTTTTCATAGGCATGACAGTTCAATATTGTATTGGAGATGCTCAAATGTTAGATAACTATCACGTGTCTGGTAATTTCATCTATTTATTAATAGTTTTTGCGAAAGGGCATTAGTGACACAAATGCAATTTCATATATCGATAACGTAACATTTCGAATATAAAGTTTAGGAATGAAAATGAGATTAATCTATACATAAACATGCTAATTATTGATGATATCTGAAAATAAATGGCTAATTAAAAACGTCGAAGATGGAAAGGGGTACTGACAATTCCACCACCACCACCACCACCACCATCCTAGGTCAAGCATGTGATGATCTTGTTATAATTCAGGTGATAATCCTACTTCATGGGGGAGAAGATACAATTAAAAATTAACAACTAGTTCTCTTCCTAATTATTTGTCGTCAATTTAACAATAAATACAACAAAAGATTATGTTAAAATATAGAAAATAAGAGAGAGAGAGAGAGAGAGAGAGAGAGAGAGAGAGAGAGAGATTTGGTTTCCATATTGTTGTTGAGGAGGATCATGTCGTGCAGGACTCAAATTCTTAATGTGTGTCTCAAAATTATTACCCCACATGTCACAAATTTTTATTTTTTAAAAGAGAGAGAGAACCAATAGCTTTAATATCAAACTTGAGAATACGGCCAAACTGTTCTTACCTCATAATTATTGGCAGCTAAACCAAACGGACTGCATGCATCACCAAGTGAGCAAGAGGACAAAATATAAGAATGAAATGAATGAACCAATAGAATTTATATATAGAGAACGCGTTTTTTAGATTTTTTATTTTTTCTTTTTTCTTTTTTTTTGGGCCTTTTTTTTTTTTATGCTTTTTTTTCACATGAAACGTGTACCATGAATGATATGATCATAGTTATTGGAGATCTCATAGCCTTGAAAATGTTTTTTTTTTTTTTCGCTTTCAAAATATTTAAATCATTAAAAAATTAAGGGAGAAAACTTGACCATTTTATTTTATTACCCATTGTTTTTAAGCTTATTTCAACTGCAAAATTAGATTCAAATCTTCTGTCTAATTTTAGTGTCTCAAATGATGTATAACCAATAATATTATGTCACATCTTCTAAAAAATTTGAACTACTTTATAACTAATTTTTTGTATCTTAAAATCTAACATCATTTAATGATGTATCAATATACAATTGATTAAATATCATTTGAGACATCAAAATTGGACGAAAGATGCAGTTTTGCAAAATTAGTCACCAATTCAATCAGTCATATAGCTGTAGTAATATTTCTTTTGATAATATAATTAAACCACCAAGTCTGGTTATTTAACTATGTGACCGCAAAACAAGCATGCTAAGGCAAGTAATTTTTGTTTATGGGTTTCTCTTCCTTTAATTAGATATATGCTGAGATAATATCAATAGAGGTTTTTTTTTTTTTTTTTTTTTTAAGTGAAAAAAGAAACAATTGATATTAAGACAAGATTAAACATCCCAACTGGGTTGGCACTCAAAATGTTAATTAACCCATCTTGTACCAAACTCCTAATTTAATTTAATAAATAAAAGAAAAATTGCAAACTCTCAAGACAAAGGAAATCAAAATATTATAATCCTAATAGGAAATCTCACCCAAACTAAAAAATCACATGACTAGTAGAAATTGATGTCAGATGATTAAACAAAAACTATATTTTTGAAAATCAGTTTCTATCATAGATCGATCTAATTTAAAACCATACTAGTAGAATCACGTAACAATTACCAAAAGAGATTAATTTAACTATATCATTTTGTTCTTGATCATTGGATTCTCTTGATTGCTTTTTAAATGGAAAAAGAACATGCAAGAGTAAGAGAGTTTTCACGTTTTCTTTTGTAACTAATTATTTATAAGGAATTTCTATGGTGGAACTTCTCATTATTCAGTACTTCTAGGAATTGTTCTGTTTATCTATTAAAATTTGTTTTTTAATGATTTGATTTAAGATGGAAAATATTTCTACTATGAGTTGTTAATTTTAAACATAAACACTTGTAAATCTGATTCTTAAAATTTTGATCAACAATTAAAAAAAATTATTGGTAGAAATCCTACAATAGAAAATTTCTTTATTTTATTATTTTTTTCTCCGCATGCACAGGATACTCATGTTCTTTAATGAACGACTCACATAGAGGAAGATGATTTACATTTACGTATAGGTAAATTCCCATTTAAATTTAAGGATCAATCTAATATGTGCTCAAAATTTTAGAGTCAATATTGTCACTTTAAATCTTAAATTTTAGGAAAACGGAAAAAAAATGCATGACTGTATTCCCCTTTTTACTGTTTATTTTTAACAAAAATTCAAACAAAAAAAGTTAAACAAGTATAATTCAAAATTCATGAGATAAAGAGAGTTTTAAAATTTTAGAAAAAAAAAAAACATAATAATACAATGACTCTAAAATAAAATGACATGGATATAAGAATAACCCTAAAGTAATTAAAGTTAGCAACGTTGATACTATTAGAATATCTAAATTGTTGAGCAAGCAAAATTTTTGATTCATTTATTTCAAAAGTAAAAGGTTAGGCATTTAATAGTGATCCATTAAGGTTTTCCCAGTGTTAGGCCTTAGAATCTATGTTAGAACTCAAACTATAGGATAAATACAGTCACAATTTAATGTATTGCGCGTTCTTGGAGTCAAAACGCGCACGTGCAGAGAGAGAGTATATGTATGTATAGAAAAATATATATTTATATATATGTATAGAGAGAGAGAGAGAGAGAGATAATGGCCTATCCGATTGAAAGTCCCCACTACAAGTACCTGAAAATCCATTTATAAAAAAAAAAAAAAAAAAACCTGAAAATCCAAAGCAAATGAATAAATATATATATATATATATATATTTATATGGGAATGGAACTCACGCTCTTTCGCTATACATGAGCACGAAAATTAATCACAGAAACTATATATATATATATATATATATGTATACATATTTTCATCATCTTGAATAAATAAAAATAAAAAAAATAAGATCAATTGCCACCAACTGAATCTCATTCTTATATGTCACCAATTTTGTATTCAACCAAATTGAGAACAACAATTCCAAACGCAAGCAATAATATCACTCCTTAACAAATTCCCAGGTAAATACAAACAAAAAAAAATGATAATAAAAACAGTTATAGAACATATGATCTTTCTTACATTACATACCATCTTAATTTTTCACCTTATAATCCTTCTTCTCTTCATTAATACCTATACAAATAAACTCACACCCTTAAAACAGTCAATTCATAAGCAAATACCACTAGTAAAACTAAACAAATCTGCCTCTCTTTTTTCCCCTTTTTTTTTTTTCCTTGGTAATTTTTTTCCTTTTTTTTTTAATATGAATTTAATTCTCAGCAACTCCAAAAGCTCTCAAGATCCAGTGGTCCAGCTTGGCTCCTGCCCATCTCAAGATTTTCCATGACAGAGGTGATTTCATTTGTTGTCGTTGTCGTTTCATGTGTGCCGTTTCTCATCTCAATCTCCGCCCTGAAACTCTGCCTTAAAGCGGAGCCATTGTTCTCGAGCAAGGCTCTGAAGATTGAGTGGTCCTGGACCAGAACCTGCCCTGGGAACTGCATGTTTGACGACGAAACAGGCACGGACTGAGGCTGAAAAAGAGGATTTTGGAACGGGATATTTCTTGGGACACCAAAAAGATTGTTGTTGTTGTTGTTGTTTTGGTCAAGAAGAAGCATTTCTTGTTGGTGGTTCCTAAGAACATCCAGAGGGTTGGAGAAGCAGGGCACGTTGTTGGGTGATTCTGTAATGTTCTTGTGTTTGTTGTGGAAAGTTGGTGAAGTGTCCATCAACGGAGGCAAGGCGAACGACCCCATCTCCGTCCCGAAACCGCCTAGTCGGGTTAACCCGGTTATCGGGATTTTCTTCCCACCAGAACTCTTTTGAAACACCCTGCAAATCACCCACTCATTCTGCAACAGCCAAAAAAAAATAAAAAATTTAATTTCTATCGGTAATTTTACACCTGACTCAAAAAAAAAAAAAAAAAAAAAACTTGCCTTTGCGGTTTTGGGGAGATTATGGATGGAGAATTTGCCTTCGAGCCTGTACTCGTGCATGACCCAGTTGGATTTTTCGCCTTTCGGGGCTCTTCCTTTGTAGAAAACCAAGGTTTTCTTCATGCCAACAAGGGATTTTCCTCTGTAAATCTCTTTGTCTTTCCCTGTGGCTTTCCAATACCCTGCTTCTGTTGCTCTGTTTGTCCTCAGCCCAGTTGGGTATTTCCTGTCCCTTACACAGAAAAAATACCACTCTTTTTCTCCCATTTTCGCCTTCCCTAAAACACAACAAAAATAGAAAAACAAAAAAAAAAAAAAAGTTATTTTTGAAAATTACAAATTAAAAAACCATTTTCTTTCTCATGATATAAAAGAAACAAAAAATAAATAAATGAATAAATAAGAAGAAGAAGACTTACAAGGCAAATCCCATGGCTCACACTTGTTCAAATCCACCTCTCCAATGGCTCTACAAGCAAAGTTTATATCAACAACTTTCTTGTACAAGTAGTGAGAAATGAGCTCTTCATCGGTCGGATGAAATCGGAAACCAGGAGGCAAATCTAGCTGCTCATCTTCCTGAACTTGTCCTTGAACGTTTTCCATTCTTCACAACAATCAAAAAACCTCAAAAAAAAAAAAAATTCTTTATTGTTTTTCCTTCTTTTGTCTTAAAATCCCAGTTTCAGAAGCAACAAAAAGCTCCAAAAGCAAGCTTGTATACCAATATTTAGACCCCCTTTTTGTATATATACATATATGTTATATATAACACCTGTAATGCTTTGAATGTGTACTACTAATGAAAAGTTGAAAAGTTGAGGCAAAAAAAAAAAAAACGGTTTCAATCCTTTGGGTGTTGGAGACACTTTGCAGAGGAAAACAAAAACCCAGAAAGATTCAAACAAAAGAAGAAAAGTGTTTTGCAAAGGAACAAAAGAAAAGCTCAAGGAAAAGCCAAGGGAAAGTTGGGACTAGAGAGAAATAGAAAGAGAGCCAGTTGGGAACTAAAAAAAAAAAAAAGTTATAAGCACAAACCTGAAAGAAAGAGATGTTAAGGAAAAAGAGAAAAGCACTTGGGAAGAAACAGAAGCCCCTAAATACTGGTTTTCTTTGAGACAAAAAGAAACGTGGGATGTAAGGCAACTTGAGTAGGTTTTTTTATTTTGAGCTCTTTTTTTTTTTTCAAACTTTTTTTTTTTTTTTTTTTTTTTTGGTGTGACAAATTCCACCCTCTCAAAATTTGACCAAGGACAACACCACCCCCACATTAAAATACTGTGCCATATTTTACTTTTTTTTTTTTTTTTGGATAAATTATCTCCATTTTTTTTTTTTGAATTGTCAACAAAATATTATTAATAGGTCTGTATTATGATTTTAGAAGATATTATAAGCTGTCAAAGAATCATCATGAAGATGAGAGGCTCGGTGGGGCTTTTTGATGCTACTTTGATTAGCTGTTTCATCTGTATATTTTCGGAATTATTCCAACGTGATTATATTTTTCATATAATTCATTTATGAAGTTGAGGAATCGAACCCTTTTTTTTTTTTTTTTCTCTTAATTGTTTTTTTTTTTTTTTTTCAAAACGAGCTCTATAAGTGCTTGAATATTGGTGTGTCGAGAAATTTTTCCGTTATCAAGTTTCAGTATATGTTCTTTCTAAGCTTCATCATATTCTACTGATGATCCAATTTCAGTTAAGAATTTTTTCTAATGTATTACGAGGTCATTCACATTGATATTTATATACATTATTTAGTTAAATATAATTTTCTTTAAAAAAAAAAAAAAGGAAGAAGAAAAAGAAAAGATTTTAAAGAGATGAAAGTTTTGGTTTTACCTTTTGGTCATTGAAGAAAATATTCTTCTAAAGCACTGTCACCAATGAATGGTAAACAGCTCACATACAAATGTGTGACTGCGTAGAAAGATGGCATAAGCTTTACCATCAAACTATCAGAAATTAGTTAAGCATGCACGTGAAAATTACACTTATGCCCTTGTGGCAAAAGTGAGATTACCAAAATGACCCTCCTTTCCAATTTCATTAAAAAAAATGAAAGAGATAGGGGGGAACATGGAAAGAGTTTGAAACCGACGGAGAGGCTTTCCATTGCTATTTGGCCTTGGAAAGCAACGTTTTGCGTTTTTCAGTACATTGAATTTACACACTTGTAAGCAAGAAGATATAATTATCAAGTCAGATTTCCACCACTGAAGTAGTTACTGTTTAAGTACAGTCTTGAAGTGAGATCATGAGGCTGTGAATTTGAATGAAATTTGCATTTCTAAATTCTTTGAGCTAGAGAGAGGAAAAGCTCTCCTTATACACTCCAAACATTGGACAAAAAAATATATATATCAACTAAAGAAATGCATTTCTAAATTAGGCCAATAATCTCAATCGATAAAGACTCTAACATAGCGAAATAGAACATAACAAATATATAGAGACATATTAGCGATAAATCCACATCTTGTATCTCCAATGCTAAGACCTACTATTCCAACTCAAAAAAAAAAAAAATATTACACTAGATTGAGTACTAGTGTCAAATATTCTTGTTCAAACATAGAAGTATAAGATTCGAACTCTGTATTTTTTTGTGAAGTCGGGTATATATTACCGTTGTATTATGCATGTGAATATGGTTAAATGTTTTGAAACTTTCATGAGTACATGTAAAATTCACTAGATTTCATGCTTGGAAATGCCAAATTATTTTCATCATCAAAGGTATAATAAGACAATAAGGTAATGGTTTGTGGTTCTTAAAATTTTCAACATCTTGCGAAAGATTAGAAGGGTCATTTAAGCGGGGTTAGGTGAGAGAAAAAAGGATTAAGCCAATTAGATGAATTGGTTAACTATATCGATCTAAGCTAATTTGTCCAATCTAATGAGAATGGTTTAGATACGTTATATCAAAGTGTTTGAATTAGTAAATCTTAAATTGTACATGTATGCTTTTTCTGTACTACATTAATGATTTATTTGTTTCATATATATATATATATATATATGTATATCGTATATTCACATTTTGACCTTAACCATGAAAACCATGTGGTGGTTCATCTTTGACAATTATAGGCATTTTTTTTTCCTCTTATTTAATGCTTTTTTAATCTCATGACGTCTGCCTAAGCAAAACCTGATGCTATTTCATAGTCCTAAAAGCATTATACATGTATATTTGGTATACATATATAGTTGACTTAAAATTAAAGTTCTAAAATAGTTTATACATTCACTTCCCTCAATCATAGACTCATTCCAAATCTATACCTATACAATATAACTTAATTCATAACTAATTGTATGATGGTTTATTGCAATTTGAACTGCCAATTCTATTCAAGATTAAACTTTCATTATATCCTAGGTATTATTTTCAATTTAAGGATGAATTTTTTTTTTGATTTATTATTATTATTTTTTTTCCAAGAACTCCACTAGGTATAGGTTTCTATTTGATGTCAAACATTGAATTAAATGAATGGAAAAAACTTGTAAAATGAAAGTAAGTTTTGGTTTCATAATTCTTATGAAAAACTATTAATGATTGAAAGTCTATTAATGCCTTATCAACATCTTAGCCATCCCCATCAACAATTTTTTTTTAATTTTCTTTTAATCGAATATGGAAATTATATTTCTATTTATGTCACAACCAGCCAAATACTATACGAAGCCTCGGATCAATACCAGCCAAATTATTATCATGTTATTTTCCAACTTGTCTACCTAAAACAAGATATATAATTAAAAATCTAGCTCAAAAATCAAATTATTCGAACAGTAATTTGAAGAACATTTTTTTTTAATTATAACAAAAATGAAAGTATAGTACGAATTAGTAGATAAAAAACTTTAGCGAAAAGAATTTAAAAAGCACATTTCGGTTCAATAATTTGTTCCAAAAGACGCTTTTGAAAATGAAATTAAAATATCTATACATATATATATTTATATATATATATATATATAGATACAAGAGGCATAATGGTAAATTGACACCTTCGTTATAGGCCAGTGCACTTTGACAGGAACATTATTCTCGGCTATGAAATGTATTAGTAAATGACGAAACTAACCTTTCCTTTTGAGGAAACTTTTTTATTTTTTTTTTTTTCCTGGTCCTAACGATCGATGTCTGGACGAGACGCGTGTCACGAGGCTTCTAAAATCTGCATTTGCAATTTCAATCGTCTCCGTAATCTCCCAGCCAGAAATCAGACAGACCTGAGTTTTGGAGCAATAGTCAACGTCCACATCTGCCACGTCAGCATCAGAAAGGATCTTGATAGTGCCGTCACACCTGATCACAGCCCATGAAGATTGGTCCACGTGGCAGCCACCCATTGAGCCCCTCAATAACATGACCCTCAAAGCCGCTTTAGATTATTATTAAAAATTATTAAACTTACTTCTATAAAAAATATATATATATATATATATATATATGAAGCTAGTTTAATTAAATTAACCCAAAGGTGGGTTGACCCTTAATCCATGGGTTAAGATCAAACCGGCGTAATGTGGGCCCTGTTTCTTCTGTTCCGACATGTGGAATGGAAGCTATGGACACGTGGCAATACGTGGTTGATGAAAAAGCCCGAAAAAAAACAAAAAAGGGCGGTGGAAGACATTAAAGATGAATTAGGCAGGGGTCAGCTTTTGATTGAGAACCCAACCAAAGAGATTTTTCCTATGGCCTTTTATTAAACAATGGAAGATCTTGAAGCTAATATTTTGAGCACTTTTTGTTTGTGATTTTGGAAGAAATGACACATTAGTCACATTTGACCGATTTCATGGCCTGCCTAACTTGGGATGTGATTTGTGGTTTGGCCAATTAAAGTTTACCCAAAAAAAAAAAAAAAAAACGAAAAAAAATTCAAAGTTTTGGGTTTATTGTGTTTCGTACGTGGCCCATAATAATGCCTTCAAGTTTCTAGATTTGTGGTTGACCATTTTGCCACCTTTTCTTGGTTCTTAAATCTTTTTGGAATTTGACGGTCCAAGCAATCTCTCTTTTATAAGATCAAGACCGCACGGGGGTTCAAATTAAGATAGCTTTTCAAAACCTTTACTTGACAAGATCAAATGTGGTACATTAGGTTTCTCTTTTCTTGAGGATAGGTAGTGAAGAACTATGTAATATAAATTTCATTAATAATATTTCAAGAAAACTAAATAGATTCATTTTTACTCCATTTATATGTGGCGTCTTTTTACATAATAATATACTTTTCATAACATTATATCAAAAAAAAATTTTATCAGAAGATATCAGTATCGATTGTGTCTGTTTTTTTTTTTTTAACTGTTAGGACGTATAAAACCAATAAAATCTGTTACAAGTCTATGGTTTGAAATAATATCTTATGGGTTGATATTTTATAATTTTGAAAAAAGTAACATGTTAGAAGTTTATTTTGTCTCACATTAACAAATTACACTATTTATATGTGGATTTAGCACCATTTTCCATTGAGTTAGTTTTTAGGGATGGTATCAAAGTCAGACTTTTATATGCGATGATAGTTATGAACCCTAACCCATTTATATGGTACGTTGCGCGTGAGGGAGGGTGTTAGAAATTTAATTTGTCCAATGTTATCAAATTACTGGATTATTATCCTTGAGTTAGCTTTTGTGATCTTATTTATCACAACGAACGGTGCTCTTTAGCATTTTTAAGCAATTGGGACAGGGGCTGCTGCTCCAAATATATATTTGGGAGGAATTGTTATCCGGCACCCTCCTTATACAATACTTGTAACTTATTTTTTATTGGATGTTATATCAATCAAGTGCTTTTAATGTAACATTTTTGAACTATTACCATATAATAAGGTTCTAAATATGATGTGAATTAATTAGTTGTTATAATTTTTTAAATAAAAAGTTACAAATACAGAATGATATCCGATACTAGATACAAAACCTTTCGCGTGTGTGTGTATATATATATATATATATATATAAATTGTACAAAACACTTGTGGACAATCAAATATTGGCAAGGAACTTACATAAAAAGACATAAGGAAAGATAGGATCATTAAGAAGACCCAATAATCTAATTTGCACATTTTATTAATGGAATTTAATAAATAACAAATCAATGTAGAATCTGATATAGGGGTAAGCAACAAAACTAAGCACTTGTTTGCTGGCAAAAGTTGAAACAAAGGAGAAGAATGCGCACGTCAGGTTTTCCAGCATTTTCCGCAATATTAATAAAAGATTGCAAATCAGTCCCCTATATTTAACATTATCAAGACAAATTTAAATATTTAAATTAGTGCCCTTGCTTTTATTAGTTTAATGATTTCATTCCTTTACTTGTGTTATACAACTTGTGACAGACAATATTTTATAGTTCTATATAGTCTAAGGATTAAAAGGAAACTAAGATTGGAAGTTGTCCACTAAACTAGCAAGTTTATGAGGGGTATATTCCAGATGGATTTGAGGTATATGCACGTTTCAAAGAGAACACACAAGTACATTAATATATACGATCATCCGATGGAGACAAATATTCTATGCCATTGCAACTGTTCCAACTGTTATAACTGTTACATGTGAAATGACAAAACTTGTAGATTTCATTTTGGTTATTAAATTAATAAATACGGAGGAATCTTAGAACCACATTGATGAGCCATAATTTTTTTGTATTTTTGTTTTCTTGTTTTCTTTCTTTCTTTTTCTTTTTTTTTTTTTTTTTTTTTTTGATGGGGATTTGAGGGATTCAAACTCTACATCTGATGAAGGCATAAGTTAATTAATTTAAGTATTTTGAAACATTTTCTATGCGAAAGAAACAAAAAAAAAGTTAATTAAAGCATTTTGCATGATATGTAGTGTTTGATTTTTCAAGGTGTTTTTTTTAAAATAAAAAATAAAAAAATCTTTTACGAATGACAATTTTTATTTTTTTATTTTTGCTGAACAATATATATATATATATATATATATATTAGCAATCAATGAAAAGAATTAAAAGAAACGTATTTTTCTTCTACGATAAAAGTGTGGGGATGAGCAATCAGTCGTAGTTGTTTCTAGGCGTGATTAGGGTTGCACATAGATAAATATTTCTAATGTGTGACAACTACTTGTGCTCGGGAGATGAATTAACATGTCACATTATTGAACACTTTTCGAGGAACTTAAACCAAGTTAGACTTAATCAAACTCATTGAGAGTAAGCCTAATTATAGCTTGGTGGTTGTTACCATTCAATCAAGATACGTTCTAGGCATGAAACACATGATCCAAATCCAACGATTAGAGAGTAGCTATATAGGTTGACCAATATACTAGCAGGAAAAAAAAAAACTTTGTAATATTTGTCGTGATTGAGAGAAAATCGATCCTAACTCAAATTTAAACATGCCAGCGATGAATTTAAGAATAATGTGTAATTAAAATTCTTACTTTACATGCCCACATTAAGTATATTAGCAATTAAATTGTTTAAATTTGTATGCCTGAGATAAATATATACTAGTAGTTTTATAATTGCATGTATGATCAATAAATCAATGCATCCACAGATCCACTTTTAGTTTGGAGATATAAAAGTACATGCACATGGACACTAGAAAGTGTACCTATATCCGTTTGTTATATATTACTTCACTCCTGCTTGCATTTAAAAAGGTAAAACTTATAATACGAACTTTATATTTTTATCCTATTATGAATATATATTGTTATTTTAGAAGTTAGGATCATTTTTTCAATGATTTGATATATAAGTATTCACGTTGAAAATTCACAACACGTTACTCAAAATTATTTCCAGTCATCGATTGAATCATTAAAACTTAATTTGCGGTTAAAACAATAATATTAATAAATAGAATTAAAGCACAGTTTTTCTCATAAGTTTTTCCTGAAAACAACCTTTGTGCACGTGCAAACTCTCTCCCTTTCTCTCTCTCTCTCTCATAGTAGTTGAAGAAAAATTCTCTGTAAAACTCATCTGTAGACCAACAAATATTAAGAGCACATGAAAAAGTCACAAGTTATGTTACATTTGGTCCAACTTATAATTATGTCTTAATTATGAATTTGTGAAAGCTTTTCTTTTCTTTTCTTTTCTTTTTTCTTTTTTTTTTTTATACAAAAATTTCAAGCAAATTAACTAGCTAGCAAGCAGCTCGTACTTGTTTGCTCGTACCTGCCCATTACACTTTTTTTTTTTTTTTTACAACCTCAAATATCAGATTCAAAGGATATCATTGACCACAATAATTCCACATTCCCTATTGATTGCCACAAATTAGACGAGATTCGGTAGGATAAGATTTTCAACCAAATGAAAAGGACCATAACCACGAAAATTATGCTTCTCATTTATTTTTTTCATTTTTCTTTTAATCCCTACCTTTTTATTTCTCTTCCCTTCTCTGTTAAGATACACGTAGTTGACTGCTAGGAATTAAAAAAGTGTGTGTGTATATATATATACATATATATATACACAAATATATGTATACTTGAATATGTATGTATGTAATGATATATTTTAGAATGTAAATTTATCCTATATTACTGAATTGTTTTAATATTTATATCTATACGGATTGACACCCTCTCCTCTTGAATCTCATTTAGTATGGTATTAGACCAAATTATAATTGATAGTGGGTTAGTACCGTGAACCATTTGCATGACACATAAGGCATGAAAGAGAGTGTTAGATTGTGAATTTTCCCTATATCCCTAAGTTGGGTTGTTCTAATATTTATATTTAGATTGGATACCATTTTTCCCGAAATTAACTTTTGGAGATGAGTTTTATTGAAGCCGATTTATGTATACATGTATATGCAAACATATAACACGTTATTGTTGTGGGATTCAAAGGTCTATCTGTTTATTTCTGCTTTCCTAACTTTAAGCTGCCAATATTCATTGGCTTTGGTCGAGCAAATAATACCAAAAACAATAAAGCTAGTTTCCCTAACTTTTTCAGACAATATTGGGACGATAAGCAAGGTTAAATGGTGAGGCAAGATCATGTAGTTCTGAAGGCTTTGACCAACAAACATGCTCACGAGCCAAGATGTGGTTCCTAACTTAGCTAGCTAAATAGGTATGCCCGGTTTATACACAACATGGTGGGCAGCTTGCTTCGTTGAGTTCATGTCCCAAAACCGGCCTAATTCGACTTGGAAAATTTGCATGCTTGTGTACACGGTTGGATTAGTTCAAATCTAAGATCTTGTCGAGATGAACAATCATCCTTGCCATCTCACATGAATTCTTGGTGATAGTGTAGCTCAATGATTATGTAATACCAAATCAATCTTTGTAATTAAAAACAAAAATAAAGTTCTCTGAGTATCCCACGTCTAATATTTTTAGAATTAAATGTGCTACTCATGCCCTTATAAATAAAAACTCCATATTAATTTATTTAATACTTACAATTACAAAAAATATAATAATAAATCAAGAAACAAGATTAACGACCTTTTTGTCCTTTTCTTCTAGAACAATGACGATTTAAATAAAATTAATAAGTTTTTAGACTAAATGAACATTTTTGGTTTCTCATAAAAAGACATTAAAGACACTAGGAGGGCATATTTTAGAAATAGTAGCTAGATATCTATTTAGTTTTATTTTCAACACTAAATTACCAATTCATTAATTCTATAAACGCGTTATATCACATATAATTTTTTTTTCGTTCTAATTTGATATTAACCTACCTTTTAACAACTTAAATTTCGAAGAGAGAGGCTCATTAGCTCAAGAATAAGGTTGTGCTCTCATGAAGATAAAATTTGTATTCTCTCATAATTTTATGAAAAAATGACTCTCATATCTGCTCGCTTTCAATGATTTCCTCCTCTCTTTGTAACCCAAAAATAAATAAATAAATAAAAAAAAAAACCCTTAAGTTTCATGAAGTTCAATTGAATATCTACATTATTCTATCCTAGCAAATCAACTTAAATATATGTGTGCGTGAAAAACATGAAAGTGGACAACCTAAAGTGAGTGATAATTTAATGGCATAAGAGACATAGTTAGGTTTGAATGAGTCACACTTCATATACCAATTGTTAGTGGAGGGCTATTTCACTTGGTAGGTTTTGAATTGCTGGGATCTATATATATATATATATATATATATATAGGGGCCTAACCTACGTACAGGTTTTTAAAAGCTCAGCTTCTTTGCCATGCTGACTCTGACCTCAATTGGACAAGCTAGTAAATATGCCCTTAATGTTTTCTAAATCTACGTTGTGGTTTGTCCTCTTTTTCATGGCTGGAACTGAAAAGTCTTTGGGTAATTAGAAACCAATGATGATGAACGACGACAAAGACATAAAGTGAAGCAATAATTCGTCAACGTAATTTTATGGTCTTAGCTTGGGACATCTATGTATATCGTCGTCTTAAAGGGATTTATATGATTGTTCTTTGAAAAAGGATATCTCTCTATTATTACCTCGGTTATAATCTATTTGAGTGGCTGTTTCCGTAATTAATTTACTTTTCGTGTTTTCTCATCTGCATGACTTTGCATAAAAATGTGGGTGGTTCATGGCTCGTGCCATTAGAAGTACAGCGCTGTAAATCGTACATGTCGTCCAGTCAAAACAAACTTATAATGCAAATTGGTAGGAAAATACGAACCGATTGGTCATGAGGCCGGCCTGATCCGGGCCCATCATCATCGCCGGCCAAGTTCAAAAATATATATATATATATATATATATCTAATATTTTTAACTATTGAACAAATAATGATTTGAACAGCTAGGGTGGAGAGAGAGAAAATATAAAATTTTCAACAATCATTTAATGACTGAAATTTCAACTGCAAATTAAAAAACTTTTAATAGTTGCTTGGTAACTGAGGGGTACTCAAATTCAAATAGCTACAATGGTAACATGTCGCTGATCAACATGGGCTGTGGCACTTCTATGTGATGGATTCTTATGTTGACCGACAGACAGAATATGTTAGGTTTTGCTGTCATTATTTGCGAAATTCTTAGATAACATGCTAAGTATATAGTATATAGTGAACATTGGCAATATAGGTGAACGATGATTGTGGAGATTCGTTGAATGCCTAACATGTCTAATTCTTGATAATTCTCGAAATCTAAAAGCCGATCATGATTTTTGGATGTCTCGTTCTTAACCAGTAATATATTTATCTTATCTTTTATTATCTATCCATTTGACACGTAGCAAAGTGAATTATCCCAGATAGAGATGGAATGACATATGATTTCAGGTAGTTTTTATTGTTTAGAGCTTTCGCGCAATTTGGGTCGACCAAGTTTGGCAAAAGCAGGTGCATTGTAGATGTCTAAAACATGGCTTGGATCCTGTGGTCCCTTTGAGGAACACTATCATTAATGTTTGTGGCTAGTTTGAGGAGATGGAAAATGCGGTCTAACTGTTTGATAAAATGCGCGGCCCAAATTTGGCATCTCGGAACACAATTCTGAGTTGTCTCTTCTCTGACTTATGCGTGTTCCGTATTAGGGTGCTTTAGATTTTGGGAGATGGAGTCATTCTTATGCATACAGCACTTGTTTTGGCAACGACATCGTGCTGTGGAATTTGCTTTTTGACGTGTATGTTAAGCACTGGCGGAGCATCTTGAGGCTTGGGAAGGAGGGACATCCGCCCCCATTAACTTTTTCATTTTCAAAATAAGCTCTAAAATATTTATGATTTCTCTGATGTCTCATTGAAATTGATTTGTGTATATATACACCCACTGACATTTACGTCATTTTAATTTGATTTCTATATTTTCAACAAAATAAACAAATAAATAATATATGTCCCTATTGAAGTTGAAGGTTGGCTCTATTAGAGGTGTCAATAAAAAGCATACGAGATATTCAACGACATGATAGTTATAGCCTTCACGAAAACTCGAGAGACCGGATGGATTACAATTTTGTGATTGTGGTGGAGGCAAAGTTTTCAGAGATAGGATATTGTTGAATTG
Organism: Ficus erecta; assembly: GCA_008635985.1. Lineage (NCBI taxonomy): Eukaryota > Viridiplantae > Streptophyta > Magnoliopsida > Rosales > Moraceae > Ficus > Ficus erecta. The sequence goes on along the minus strand of BKCH01001455.1, from coordinate 44,372 downwards.
GGAATTGATCTCCGGACTAGGATGGATATATGGAGTCAACCAAAGCTTGTTCTAAAGGCAATGACAGATTCCTTCCTGTGTTCATGATTTCTGTTAAGTAGGTTCTTGATTGGTTCATGTTGTTCGATTGGAGAAAAGAGTAGAGAATAATTGGGGTACTTGGTCATGCTTTGCAAAGGCACATGGTTCATTTGTAAGTTCTAGTTAGGTCTAGAAATCAGATTTAGAGACAGACATAAACCATTTACAATCAGAAACAACTTCCAACTTCCAAAACAATCGACTCAAAAGGGATTGTCAATATGGATGGTAACGGGACAAGATGGGGGCAGAGAATTTTTTTCTCCATCCCTATTCTTGCCCCCAAAACAATCCTCGTTCCCACTTCTCTCTCGCTTAAGAAGAGATGGGGATGGGGTCGAGGAATTTCATAATATTCATTATTGATAAAATTTTCATAAGTTAGAATCAAAAAAGAAGGATTTCATCATTAATTTAATTTAAGTTCAATCATCTCACAAAAGAAACCAAATTTCAAAAAAACAGGTATAGAAAACAAATTAAACAATAGGATGTTAATACTAAAACTCATGTTAAACATAAATAATATGAACAATTTTATATTTATATATATATATATATATATATAAATGTATATGTGGATGGAGCGAGGAGTTTTACCCATTAGTGTCCCGATTCCGTTCTGGGGACAAGGAACTTGTCCCCATCCCTGGCTCAATCCCTGTTAACAATCTCACATCTATTAAGGGCAGATACTCATGGAACTTCGTCCCTGCTGAGGAAAATGTAATCCCTAATTATTTGGCACTATTGTCAAATGCCTCAATTAGACAGCTCACCCATGTTACAAAATAGTAGCTGCAAACAAAAATATTCTCATTCTTTCGTCCTAGCTTTGACTACTTTGGCTTTCAAAGACTCCTCTGTAAAGAACAATTTACTAACAATCACCTATATTATGCTCCTGAGCTACTATGTTACTCAAGTTTACAAATATTCACTTGGATGGTTTTTCCTTGTTTCTCTTCTTTTTTTCTTTTTTCTTTTTTTTAACTATAGCCACGAAAAAGATGAAAATAGATTGAGAAAATTAGGTGGAGAGCCATGTTTTGAGTACCTTCTTATAATTTTGTCCATTCTAATATTAAAGTTAATAATTTTATCTTTTTCTGAAAAGTCAATAAAATTTATAACTAGTTTTTGAAAAGTCAACTAACTCTAACTTAAAATTTTCATCTCCAACCAGCAAACGAATCGCAATGTTATGAAATAGTAAAATTATCAACTTTAACGTTATGGTAATCATAAATGCAAAGATGTGTCAAATTTATGACATTCTTGCATATAACCCAAAAAGATTTAACTAGTGTTTGACACTACAACTAAAAAAAGTAGGTTGTACTTATGAGGCTCGTTCTATGATTTTCATTTCTTATTAATGTTTAGTATTGAACACCGACAATGTCCTTTTGTGTTGTTCTGAAAAGAGCTACTCGCCAATGGGTCAAAGAACAATACTATAAGACACAAGCTTTCTCCAACACCACAAACAAATAAAATATAGGTATTGTGACATAAGACTCGTATGTGAAGCTCACTTTCTATAAACTGTAATATTTATCATCAATGATGTCCCTAAGTAGTTTCAAAGACAAAGCCATGGTAGACACAAGCCAAGATCATAAGCTAAAAACTTGGCAATGCGTGCGAAAACAATTTTAAAAATATTTGGAAACAATACCAAACATCATCATTAGTTTTTAGATTCGGCTTCTACTTCTATTTAGGCTTCAACTAGTGTTTTTCTTGAAAACACAACAATTTCAAACTGGGCCATTGCAGTAGTGAGATGAACGTCTTTTTTCAAAGGGCCGTACTTCATCTCACACCATCCATATTTATTGGAAGAATTATCTATGATATTGATGTCCTTATATAATGGATCTGTAGGGGCAGTTTGGGGCATTAGTCCAAACTAACATTTTCAAACTTTTTTTTATCTTTTTCCCCAAAAGTTTTTGTCTTTTTCTCAAAAAGTTTTTTGTCTTTTCTGAAAAGTCAACACAATTTACTATTTAAACTTAAAAATCTTAACTCAAACTTACACACCAAACAGGCCCGTAATATACTAATATATATGAATGATTGGTTCATCTTTCTTAAAATCTTTCTATGTTTCTTTTCTTTTAATCAGTGGAGACTTTTTCAAACTAGTTTGAAGTTTCGAGTTCTTTAGTTAGGTTATTGCAATAAAATAATAATTAAAAAATATAAGACATCTGATTATTTGCTTGATGTTATCTTTTATTGTCATAAAATAATAATATGACAAGACATTTGTCATCAATATTGTTGGAAATATACGCAATCTTTTTGGAAAAAAAAAAAAAAATTTAGCATAGTCCAAAATTGCTTTCTTCAAAATCTTTCATTTCCCATATTTTTTTTTTTTTGTTGGTAAATCAATAAAATATTGGAAAAAAATATCCGTGAAATCAAGCTGGAAATACAAGTGGTCGACTTTCAACCAGCGGATTAAAACAAGGGGGACCTATTTTCCCGAGTTCATTAAATGCAACTATTTATATATGCATGTGTATATATAAATATGTATATATACATATTTATTATTATATTGTGAAATCAATGAAATGAATTATTTGATGACTACCTTCACGAAGTCTCCGAAGACATTTTTTTCTAGTTAGTTATTATGACCGTTGGCCAACTTACCCGCCAAAAATCAAATCTTTTACCTCTACTTCTTCCATTATCCTTCTCTAGCCTCAATTTTACCTCTTCTTTCTCTTCGATTTCTGTTCCGAATGGCGATTTCCTCGAGAAGGCGAAAAGGGTTATGTCCCTTTTCAAGCTTTGTTCCTCCATGAAGGACTTGAAGCAAATTCATGCGCATGTCCTCAAAGCCGGGTTTGATCACGACCTGTTTGTTATGGGCAAGATCGTTGAGTTTTGTGCGGTCCGGGGAGATACGGACTATTCGGTGTCGGTTTTCGATTCGATGGAAAACCCAGATGGGTTCCTTTGGAATACCATGATTAGGGGGTTTGGGATGAGTAATGAGCCTGAGAAAGCTATTGGATTGTATAAGAGAATGCAAGAGAGAGGAGAGTTGGCAGATAATTTCACATTTGCTTTTTTGCTTAAGGTTTCCGGGCAGTTGGGATCGGACAAGTTGGGCAAGCAGATACACAGTTCTGCTCTGAAACATGGCCTGGATTCTCATGTCTTTGTGAGGAACACTCTTGTTCATTTGTATGGCATTTTTGGGGAGATTGAAAATGCCATCCAACTGTTTGATGAAATACCCAGTCCAGATTTAGTGGCTTGGAACGCTATTCTCGACTGTCATGTCTACTGCAGAAAGTTTAAGGAAGCTCTCGATCTGTTCCTGAGAATTGTGCAGAGCGGAATGAAACCCGATGATGCCACATTTGTTGCTACCCTCTCAGCATGTTCTTCGTTGGGTGAATTGGATTTTGGGAGGTGGGTTCATTCTTATATTGACAACACTGGTTTTGGAAATATCATCTCTGTGTCAAATTCGCTTGTTCACATGTATGCAAAGTGCGGTGCTGTTGAAGAAGCACACAAGACTTTCAACAGGATGAAAGAGAAGAACTTGGTATCGTGGAACACGATGATTCTAGCTTTCGCAACTCATGGGCATGTGAGCGACGCATTAGCATTGTTTTCCAAAATGTTGGAAACAAAACTCGAGAAACCGGATGGTCTCACTTTCTTGAGTGTTTTGTGTGCTTGTAGTCACGGTGGGATGGTTGATGAAGGTAGAAGATACTTGATATTATGAGCAAAAAATACCATATTAAACCAACCATGAAACATTATGGATGCATGGTTGATATGTTGGGACGAGCTGGGCTGGTGGAGGAAGCTTACCATTTGATTAGGAGTATGCCGATGGAGTGCAATGCAATTGTGTGGAGGACGCTTTTAGCAGCATGTCGGGTTCATGACAACATTGGGCTCGGGGAGAAGGTGAGAGAACAGCTTTCAATGGTGGAACCAGATCACAGCAGTGACTTTGTTCTTTTGGCCAACATGTACGCAAGCGTTGGTCAGTGGAATGAAGCTATCATATTAAGGGAATCGATGCGAGACAAACGAGTTCAGAAGCCAGAGCCTGGAAATAGCTTCATTGGGAAATCATCATAAGGCATAGACAAACTCGGTTTGTTTGTTTTGTAGTTTGTGTCAATTTTTGTGAAGCAGTCTTAAATTGGTTTTATGTTGTTCACTTGAGAAAGAAAACTGATTATTTATTTATAGAACATCGACATTCTTTACAAAGGCACACAATTCATTCGTCTAGAAATCACAGCATATTTGACAACATCACAGCCAATGTTGTTCACAGAGTTTTATCTAGAACCAGTATCATCTTATGCGCCCTTCTCTACTCTAAGAGACTTTCTTCTGTTTCTTCTCTTGCCACTCTTTGATTTCGGCCTCAATCCTCGACTCCACCTTTGTGCGAAATCCCGGATACGGTTCATAGTCGAATAACGTTTGAAGACCCTACATAAAGAACAACAATGCAAATAAATCCAACAGATCTAACTCTTTGTTTAACGAAGAAACCGATATCCGGTTATGAGTGTATTAAAAGTTACCTCAATCAGAACAAACAAAGGAGCCATCAGAAAGGCTTGGACAAGGTTGTCTAGAAGAGCCGGTGCACGTTTCTACAACCCCACAAAAAGATGGAAATTAATAAACATGAGAGAGTTTTCACAAAATGTGCTTGTTTTGGGGGACAAAAGCAAACTTAAATTTTCACAATGTTAGGAACATTAGGGTATTGTATAAGGTTCGGAGTCTAGAATCAGTAACCTCAAACACTCCATGTCCGATGAACTGTCCGGTCCAGCACACGAACTGAGCAACCAGCGAAACCTGGAAAACGTATTTTTACATTTCATGCTGTCAGAAATCGTTACAAAGGGGAAAAAAAAGAGTAATCTGAATTACCTCAAATTTTGTGAGATTTTTGTTTTAAAATTCACTGTTATGAGTAAATTTTCATGCTTGTTCTTCCCAGATTCAGATGAGAATTCCAAAATCAGTGTACGTGATACAGTTAAAAGCAATAAATGTCCAAGACAATCTTTCCCAATTTTGTGGTGAAGAGAAGAAAAAGTTTGACAATTCAAATCTCCCATCTAGTCAAAACTAAGCTTCAAACAAATTGAGCATTAAATTCGAAAACGAAGTTTCTTAGCCTATCAACCACAAAGACCTACATGTGATTCTCACTTGATCAGGCGTAAAGAGTAAAGAAGGGTAAAGTATGGACAAACAACAACGTAAAACAAAATCATAGTAAAGAAAGAACTAAACAAAATCATATCAATACCAAAACAAAGAATTAAAAAAAAAAACTTCTTATGATAAGATACAATTATAAACCGTTAAATAGCCGCATCATATTTAAATCGATATGCTTCTTTTGTGATTTGATGGTTCAAATACAACCAATAAGTTTTCTTTTTTAACCCTATCACAACAAAATTCATCAAAAGAAGCCACATGAAAATCATTCATTTTGTGCTAAAAAATAAAAATAAAAAATTCCATTTGAAGAAATTGGAAACATCCCATTTGAAGATAATTCAAAGTTCTGTGCTGCTCAGATTGCCAAATTACTTCCAAACAAAAACAATTCATAATAAAAACAAAAAAAAACACAACTGCCCGTATGGTTATTCATGTCCAGCTATCAATCTGATAATCTCCTACATATTTTCATTAAACAATCCAACCCTTAAAAATATCCAAAAAAGAAAATATAAAAGAAAAGAAAAATAAAAGGTTTTACCTTCCAAGCCAAAGAGTAGCCGAGGCTGCTAGCGAGAAAACTGGCACCAACCCAACAAAGAAAACAGAACAAAGCAGCCAAAGAGCCAGCTCTCTTATCCATGGCGATATAGAAGAGCCCATAAAGCAGAGTCAAAACAAAACCCATGTTCAAAATCAAAATCCCACGCCCAATCGAGTCGAACCCAGATGGGAAATCGATCAGAGCAGGCGAGAAGTAAAGGGGAACGAGAAAGAAAAACGCGATCGGCCACACAAAGAGGGTGTGGATCAGAATGTTAATTGGGTTGCTGTGATATGCGCCGTAGAAGGCGAAGTGCCTCTCCAGATCGAGCAATCCCCCCTTGCCCATTTGGGAAATTTTCCCGGAAAGTGGAACGGAAAATGGATGGGAAACTGAAGAGATGGATATGAAAACAGAGAAGTTGGACTTTTCTTTTGGGGATGCAAATAAAATAAAAACAACGGCCCAAAAACAAGTGGTTAGATAGAGAACACGGGAATTCCCATCTTTTCTTTTTTCGCTTTCTTGTCTTTGTGTTTTGCTCCAAATCGAGACGTTTTTCGTCTTTCTTTCGTCACCCTTTTTACGACATCAACGAAGTTGGGATGATGCTAAAATGCGCCGAGACTCCTTAGATGACTAACCTGCGCACGTCAAGATTTTTATTTTTATTTTTATTTTTATAAAAATAGTCGTAAGGTATCTTCTTCTTTTTTTTTTTTTTTTTTAAATTGAAAATCTGTTTACTTGTTTTTTGATGTTCAAAAAATCCTCGTCTTTTGGTGTGGAATGGGGTTATGGTTTGTTTAGTTAATTCTTGGTTTTGTAAGGGTCCGTTTGGTGAAACGGTTTGAGTTGAAATTTTTAAATTTGAGTTGGTTGACTTTTAAAAATTAGTTATAATTTTTGTTGACTTTTCAGAAAAAATAAAAACTGAGTTGAAAAATATGAATTTAAATTAGGTTGTCAAACTAAGAAAATGGGGTTTTTTTTTTACTTTTCTTTTTTCCTGAAGTGTATCTAAAATGGGATTTTCTGGACCCAGAAAATAATTGTTGAAAGTCCAAAAAAATAAAAAATCATTGTTCATAGATTGAAAATCAGGCTAAATGCCATAGAAAGGAACATTGGATTATAGTTTTCCACGCCAAAAAAAAAATATAATAAAAATGGGACATCTGATTTGACAATTTATAAATGCCATTTAGACAATTTTACCCTCACCCACTCTAACGTTCACTCTCACTCTCTCTTTCTTCCTCGCTCTCTCTCCTTCCCTGATTCATAAACGACACACTCTTCTTGTCTCTCTCCCCTTCAGACCTCTCTCTCTCTCTCTCTCTCTCCTTTTTCACGCGCCACCCTCTCTATTATCACCACCGGACTGGAACACAGCCGCAGTGCCGGTATTCTCTGCACCGTGGTCACCGTGGCGGCCGTTGCCACGTGGAGGTTTCGTGCTCAGTCGACGGAGTTTCGTTCTCCTTCGTGCCGGATCCCGAACCGCCAATCTCTCCGGCAGGTTCCGATCTCCTCCAGATCTCCCGATCTCGCCGTTGCTCTGTTCCTGGAAGCTCGAGGAATATGGTTGGTGTATGCAAGGATAAAATTGGAAGACCGGACCTCTGAATTTTACGTCAGCATGTTATAATGGCAAATATCGATCCACAGAAGCATTTTGTGGTAATTGTCTGAAGTCCCCAACAGCAAATCATAAATGAATTGGGCCCAATGAACACCTAGAAATACAACTACGTTTCATGTTCCTTAATAGCGTAATTAGGAAATAGTTATTAAAATGTGAAAAAACATATGAATTCAAATATTATTATATTAATATGACATAAAAATTAATATTAGATTAATATGATACAAAATTAAATTAAAATTAATTAAAATTTGTGTTATATTGATAAAAATAAAGAACTTGTGTTAAGTTAATCAATGGATGAAAAATAGGTGGATATTTAGGTAATTTTTCTTAAATTTAATGTTCTTATTATAAATTACAAATTTACATAGTAGTTATATAATGGCGAGAAAAATTTCAGCTTATAAATGATTTTAAAATTTTCATAAATATTTCAACAGTACTATTTACTAATAAGAGCATGTAATTTGTGCTAATTGTAACTCTTTAAGAGAGAGAGAGAGAAAACGTAAGCTAGAGTAGTGTTAGGGAGACCAACTCTAATATCAACTTTTGAGTACCAATCTATGTAATATATGAGTTGTCGTTATTTTATTGATATATATTTAAATCATTGTCACATCAATTGATTATATCTACTAATAAAAATATGACAGGTGAGTTGGGACTTATAAAATTAGGTTAAGAGTTAGTGTTCCTAGTATTTTTTCAAACTACAAATACTTTTGAAACTATAGGTATGATAAAAAATTTTGACCAACATAACATCATTCTTGATTAACATGACACAAATTTTTGTTAACTTTAGTTCAAATTTTTTTTTTATATATTAGTATAGTATTAATTTTTGGTGTCATGTTGATGCGATGGTACTTGAATTTGAGTCATACAAATGCTTTTCCCTTTAATTATTAATGATTTTATGATTATAAACTACAACATTAGATAGCAATTGTATAATAATGAGAAATTTTTCTATTAATAGTTTCAAACTTATGAATATATATTTCAAAATTACTATTTACTAGTACAAAATATGCAATATGTGTATGGTTGCATACATAATATAATGGTAATTCCATTCTTGACTTCATTAAAAGGTTGTAGAAATCCAATCCCCAACCCCCAATTAAAAAAAACAAAACAAACAAACAAACAAAAAGAAAAAGAAATGACTTTGCTATATGTGTAACTCACCAAAAAAAAAAAATTATGAATAGTTGTTTGTATTTCAAGAGACATAATGAACGATTTTGAAAATGTTGGGGAAAAATAAAATATAGTACATACTCAAGGGGGTATTCATGAAAGTAAAATTAAAAAAAAATACTACCTAGAGGGGGGGGGGGGGGGGGGGGGGGGGGGGGAACTACCTAGAAAGGAGGCAAAATAAAATATAGTACATACTTAAGTTGGTGTTAGTAACTGCATATTATAAATGAATTGGGTCCAACGACAACCTAGAAAGGACAATACAACTATAATAAAGAAGAAATTACATAAAATGATCATTTTTTAGGTGTCACTTTAAAAATTGAACAAAACAAATTTTATTTGCAAGAATAATCGTTTTCTTCACTATCTCAAATCTACTTCATTTTTCATCCTTTAGCAGTTGACTTTTTCCAAAATATATTACATTACTTATATAAACGTTTTTTCAAACAATATATATATATATATATATATATATAAGAATTCCTATAAATGGATTTGGTGATTTTTGGTATTTGCATGATTTGTGCTATTATTTATGCGATTTCCTTATAATAACCATGTCACTTTAAAACCTAATATTTGATATTTGATATACTTTACTAACATTATAATCATTATCTTGTATAGATTGGATTAATCCTATTACGTACATGATCTTTATGATAATGACCATATCAATTTACGTATGATTCTTTTTCTTTAACACAATATTTATATAATAGATATGTCTAATGACATGATCATTATAAGAATCATCATTCCAAAGTTGGTTAAACAATTGTAATGCCATGGTCATTATTTTAACTTACATTTTTTTTTCTAATTTTTGTTTTTTTGAAAACAAAGTGTGGCTTATATGTATTTGCATTTATTATAACATGTGTAAAAAAGTGATTATAGAGGGAGAATTATTTTTAGAAACTTTGAATTTCTAATTCTAGATATACAAAGTAGGATAAAAAATTAGACTTTTTTGTACGGATACCCTTTCAACTTTGCGAATTTGGTAATTTAGTCCCTGAACTAAATTTTCTAGCTATTGGCCCCATTAATTTTAAAATCCTGGCATGAAAAGTCCTTTCCCTAACTTCTGTCAAATAACTAACAGTTTTGAACATGTGGTTTACATGTGACCTTCACCCAGGGGGTATTTGTGGTCATTATAAAGAGAAAACTACCTAAAAATCATGTTTTTTTTTGTATATTAACCAATATGATATAAATTCTTCATTCTTGACTAGTACGACACAAATTCTTATTAACTTTAGTTTAATTTTGATATTGTTTTAGTGTTAAATTTTTTAGTCATGTTGATGCGATGGTCATTAAATTTGTGTTGTACAGGTGCTTTCCCCTTTAATTATTAATAATTTTTTGACTAACATGACACAAATTTTTGACCAACATAATATCATTCTTGATTAATATGACACAAATTTTTGTTAACTTTGGTTCATTTTTTTTATGATATTAGTATAGTATTAACTTTTTGTGTTATATTAATGCGATATTCTTTGAATTTGAGTTAAACAGATGCTTTTCCCCTTTAATTATTAATGATTTTCTGATTATAAACTAGGCTTGAACATCAGTCGGTAATTGAGCTTTTTTGTCAGTTCGGTTCACCGACCGATCACGTCGGTTTCCATGGAGGGAAACCGAGCACTAACTAGAGAGGGAGAAAATGGTTCGGTTAACTGACCGAAATCGATCGGTTTTGTGTTGGTTGGTTCTACGATTTTCGAAGCTAGAGGATGGGGAGGAGAAGAGAAGAAAAAAAAAAGGTTGAGAATGGTGGTCGGTGGAGGCTGAAGAACGATTATGATGGCGAGTGCTGCATCAGAGAAGGAGAAGAGGAGGTGTTGCGTAACTTACGTTGGCTGCTAGGGTTATTTAATGTTTTTAAAATAAGTTATGGGCTTGGGAATTGGGCTTGGTCTTTAATTTTGTAAGGAGAACAAAAAGGCATGGACTTGGGCTTGGGCTTGGGCTTTGGGCTTTGGGTTTATTTTAGAAATGGAAATTGTAAGAGAACATATTTTTTTGTGTAAACCCTTAGGTTTCTTTGGACTTTATTAAAAATTTTGAACTTATGATTAATTTTTAACAATAAATTTATATGCATATTTTTACGTTAGAAATATATATGAGTAAGGAGGATGGTTTTTTTTTTTTTTTTTTTAGTATTATGCAATCATAAATTTGATTATGCTATTTATTACTTTGTTTAAAATTATATGCTATAATTTATAATACTATTACTCCCGTCAAAAATGTTATTTTGCTAATTCTCCCTTTGATAAATGAGAGCATTAATAATTGCTCATGCTTCATCATCTTTTCCAATCTTCCCCACGTTGGCCAATACGTTCTTTCTTCTTCATCACTGCAATTGTACTGAATAGGGAGGGACTCGATCGGTTTCAGTTCCAAACCAAGTCCCATTCCCCCCAACCGACCACTGAGTTGCCTATTGCTTGGGCTGTTCAGTTCACCGGCCAACGACATCGGTTTCAATGTTGGTCGATGCTCTCTGGTTGATTTGAGCAGTTGTTGCCAATCGGTATCATTTCGCCTGTTCTTTTGAATAGCCCTATTATAAACTACAAAATTATATACTAATTGTGTAATGATGAGAAATTTTTCTATAACTAAAATATTTTTAAACTTATTAATATATATATATATATATTTCAAAATTACTATTTACTAGTGCAAAATATGCTATATGTGTGTGGTTGCAGACATAATATATCGTTAATTTCATACTTGACTTCATCAAAAGTGTAGAAGTCAAATCCCCTACCCAAGTTCGAAAAAAAAAAAAAAAACTTTGTTATATGTGTAACTCATCCCAAACAAAACCTACGAATAGTTATGTGTATTTCAGGAAACATAATGAACGGTTTTGAAAATTCATAGGGCAGTTTGAAATATATACATACTCAAGGGGGCATTCATGAAAGTAATAAAGAAAAAAAAAACGAAGCTAAACTTCAAAATATGTTTAATTGTTATTTGTATCGTACAGATGCTTTCCCCTTCAATTATTAATGATTTTCTTATTATAAACTATAAAATTACATAGTAATTATATAATGATGAGAAAATTTTCTATTGCAATAATATTTTTGAACTTTTTAATATATGTACATATTTCAAAATTACTATTTACTAGTACAAAGTATGTTATATGTGTGTGGTTGTGGAAATAATATAGCAATAATTTCATGACTTCATGAAAAAGTATAGAAGTCAAATCTGCCCAATTTTAAAATATATATATATATATATATACACACACACACGATATGAGTAATTCATCCCAAACAAAACCTATTAATAGTTATGTGTATTTTACGGGACATAATGAACTGTTTTAAAAAGTCAAGGGTAAAATGATATATAATACACACTCAAGAGGGCAATCATGAGAAAAATTTCTATTACTATAATATTTCTGAACTTTTTAATATATATATATATATTTCAAAATTACTATTTACTAGTACAAAGTATGCTATATGTGTGTGGTTGTAGAAATAATATAGCAGTAATTTTATTTTTGACTTTATCAAAAAGTATAGAAGTCGAATCTCATACACCCAATTTCAAAAAAAAAAAAAAAAAAGAGAAAATTTTATTTTATATGTGTAACTCACCCCAAATAAAACCTATGAATAGTTGTGTGTATTTCACGGGACATAATGGATGGTTTTTTTAAAAATTTAGGGAGGAAGAAGAAGAAGACACGGGACATAATGGATGGTTTTAAAAATTTAGGGAAGAAGAAGAAGAAGAAGAAGAAGCAGGAAGGAAGGAAAAACAAAAAAACAAAAACATCAAAATATGTCTGATAGGCTATTTCCCTTTCTAACTTGCACTTTGGGTATGGCACATGCAGGTCTCGAACCTTCGACTTTCGCGTTATTAGCACGACGCTCTAACCAACTGAGATAATAGGCCTCTACACCACTGGTTCAATGAACTAAAATTAATCTTATAAATTTAATTTGGCAGAATCACGTTTTCTTTTCTTTTATTTTTTTTATTTTTTTGAAATGATAAATCACGCTTTGAACCTTTTCAAAATATATAAATATATATATAATAAATAAATAAATAATAAATCACGCTTCGAAAGTGCCATTTTTTTTATATTACTATTTTTTGCTTTTTCCCCCCTTCAAAGTTATCCACATTAACATATATTCGCTTCTTAGTTTCTTTTCATATTTAACTTCTCAATTTCTTTTCATGTAATATGAACTATAATTATCCTCATAAATCCTTTCCTTTTTCTAAATTGCCTCACAAAAATAATTGTTCTCTAATATATTCCTACTTAAGCACTTCTTTCATAAATCACCTAATAATACTTTCTCTCTAATTTTCCCTTGTTGAAGTATTTTTATTTTCTATGTCCCCAATTTTTATTTTTTATTTTCTATGGACCCTCATCAACTATTTTCTCATATCTACCACCTAAATAATTTTCTATATGAACCCTATCAAAATCTTTTTCTCAAACAAGCGTGTTAGTCGTACGATTATTTTTGTTTAATCTTTAAACTTCAAGTTATTTTATTTTTAATTATTTTAATTAAGTATTTTTTTCTTGTTTATTTTATTTTTAATTATTTTCCTTATTGAAATAAAATTTTATAAAGTTTATACCAATTTAAGCAATTTTTTAATTGTGGACTTATAAAATAGTATCATTATAGACGTAACCACTTATATATTCTTTTTGATAAATTTCCTTTCTAAAAGATATTTTTGTCAAATTTGTCCTACTTTAACATCTTTTTTTCCCCTACAGTCCTCAGAAACAATTTTCTCGTATACAATTTACCTTGCTATTTTCTTTTATTGGGGGAGAAAACTCCTGATAACACAAATTTAGGGATTATTGCATCAACATAATACAAAAAATTAATACTAAACTAATATGACACAAAATTAAAATGAAGTTAACTAAAATTTTTGTTATGTTGGTCAAGAATAAGAAATTTGTGTCATGTTAAACAATATATGAAAAAATGTGGTTATTTAGATAATTTTCTCTCTTTTTTTTTTATCGTTTTCTTAAAATGGATTTAACTTAAATTTTTTACAAAACTAAATTATTAAAATAATAAATCAAGATTGGAAGACTCTTAAGGGAAAAAAGTACCTTCACGTATTAAAAAATCAACAAATTGAAGATGTCAGCGCTATGTATAGCTAGTTAAAAAAGAAAGAAAATAGAAATACTTAAATTATTTGAACCTTTTTCCTCCTTATTAAACAATTGCAAGCTCTAATATAAGTTTATTTAGTACTTACAAAAAATATAATATTGATATATCCATGAAATATAAGGGTGGATACAAATCACTCCCTTATCCACTTTCCCTCCCACACCCAACACCAATAAGACACACAAATCCCCAAAAAAAAAAAAAAAAAACATTAATATGTCCGAACTCCAACATTTTCCAACTTCCAATAATTCAAACAACACAATAACATGGCCGAAGCTGTAATGGGATTCACCATTCATATCAAACCCCGCATCCACTGCTCTTCTACTCCTTTCCAAACAACAAACTTGGATGTCAACTACTCGTCTTCTTCGAGACCGGTAAAAAGCTTTAATTTTCAATTCTACTCCTCTTTACTTTTCTTTTTTTCCCACACAAATATATATATATATATATACATACATACACATCAACACAATTTCAGTCCCACATAGTAATGTTTTAATCGAGTGTAATTTGTGTTTTTCAGCTTATAAGGCAGTTTTCAAGATCTGGACTTTTCAATGGCTTGCAACAAGTAAGTAGCTTTTCATTGTCAACCAATCTTATCAACCAACTCACTCACTCCCAAATATATATATTTGTATATATATGTGTATGTATATATATATATATATATATATAGTTTTCTTGACTGTATATAGTTTCTTAACTACCATTGCTATTATTGCGTAAAGGAATAAATACGCTACAAGGGTATAAGTTTTAATTGGTTTTTGTTTTTTTTTTTTGGGTGGTAGAAAAAGAGTAGAAGAGGATGTTTAAGCAAAGCCAACGCTATCCCAGATTGGCCTTTAATGGCAGTACTAGTGGAGAATCTTCAAGGGCAAATGGACTATGTGGTGAACAAATCCATTTGGCATCTAAGCGACAATGACATAAAAAACGTTTGTAAGTGTGTTTGGATACAATTCCTTTTCCCTTTTTTTTTTTTTTTCTTTTTTCTTTTCATGTCCTATTTTGTGACATTTTTAAATATAAAGAATGATTTTTTTTGTATGATTTTTGGTCTTCATTTCCTATAATTTGCAGATATTGGCTACATATTTTTCACTTGTTGGGGGTGTTTAGTTTTTGGTTCCATGAAGGTAAATCAATTTATTAAAAAAAAAAAGGTTTTTTTTCTTTGGAGTTATGAAAAATTAGTTTGGGGACCAAGTTTTAATGGATAATAACTCATGATGGAAGTAGGATCCATATTATGACTCGGAGGCATATAGAAAAGATGGAGGAGATGGGACTGGTCATTGGATCTATGAGAAGGTATTACTTTTCTCTCTTAACTCATTGCCTTCAATGGAACTTTTTCATCAATGAATTTGGCTTGGGCCACCAAAAATGTCACCTTTTTTAAGTTTATTCTTCTTCGGGTTTCGGTGTTTCGAGTGTCATCCAATTAATACATTTCTGTCATATTATTTTAATCTATAATAACCAAGTTCCGATTAATTTATAACTTTATTATTTTTTTATTTTTTTTTACGTGAAGATGATGTATATAAATGCTAGATATGAATTAGGGTACAAAAATTAGTTATAGAATTTGAATTCTTTTGAAGTTGATCAAAAGGAATTTTATTGTGATATTTTATATTGATATTCTCACACCAATTAGAAAAAGGCTCATGATACACTAACTTTGTAAGTTCCCTATAGGGAAGTACTCATTATCCTAGGCTAAATTTATACAAATTAGAGATAGTCCCGCTAGGCACTAGGGCTAGCTTTGTGGGTGGGAGAAGTAGAGGTCGGGAGTAGGAGCTCTTAGGTTCAAAATCTTAGACTTTGAGTGTTTCTTTCAAATAAATTGGAGTCATACGCTCTATAACGAGATGATAAATGATTATTTTCCCATATTAGATGATAATAACCCAAGCCAATTATAGTCCACTAGTAAAGATTTGATTGAGAAAATAATGCTAATGACTATGCAGCAAGAAGACATTGAAGAAACTGCAAGATCACAGCTGTGGAGGGAAGAGCTCATTGAGGAGATTGAGCAAAAGGTTGGTGGGCTTAGAGAGTTGGAAGAGGCTGGTAAGAAGTAGTTAGAACAAATATATATGAAATTGGTTTTGGCAAATGTTGCTTCTACACAATATTGCAATATTGTTATAGTTGTATATACTATTGTTCTGAACTTTTTGGAAGCTCGATCTACTTTAAAAAAAAAAAAAAAAAAAAAAAAAAGGCTACAAAATATATTGTTCAAGAAGAAAAGAAATAGCCAAGGAGTTGAGCAAAGTCTTTAATTCAGAAGAAAAAAAATGCGAAAAGACAACAAAATTGAAATTGAGAAAATTGGCATCCAACAATATATGAGCAAAGATACCAAGAAAGCACATGCGATAAAGCCTTTTAAGTGACCTCCCCCCCCCCCTTCTGAACTTGGGGATGAGGGGAATTCGAACTCTACACATTTTCATGAAGTCAGGTGTAGTATTATCATTAGTCTATACGCAACCCCTTTTGAAGTGACTCATTAAAGAAAACAAGGGGAAAGCACCCGAACGACACAAATTTAAAGACCACTACATCAATATAACACAAAATTTTAATACCACTCAGACACAAAATTAAATTAAAATAAACTAAAATTGTATTATATTAATTAAGAGTGGAGGAATTTATGTTATGTTGATTAATAGATTAAAAAAAAGGAAGAAGTGATTATTTAGATAATTTTCTCAGGAAAAAAAAAAAAAAAAAAACCTTCTTAAGGTGCATTTGTGGCCCAAAATTCAGTGTAGACCCAAAATTTTCTCAAAGGCTCCAACACCACCAAACTTAAGTGAACTACCGAACGTCCAAATTGTGAAGACAGTTTTTTTTTTTTTTTTAATATATTTAATTGATATGTTTTTGACCCTTCATGTTTATATCTAATTGAAAGGGAAAAAAAAATTGAAAACATTATAGTTAGGGTAATAAGTAAGATATGTGCTTTTTGAAAAGCAATCTCATATCACCCAAATTTTTAAGAATATATTAAAGGCTACACTTTGTTTCTACCATGATTATGATCACTATATGTTGAGAAAAAGTAAGTGGAAAATTTTTTGGGTTCCAAAAAAACGAGACAGAAACATTAAAAATAATTTTTCAAGGTGTTCTTTACCCAAATTATAAGAGTTTGCTATTGAGTGTTTATGGTAATTTATCTACAGTATTCAACAAACTCACTTATTCAATAAGTAGTAACTTTATTGAATTCTCATAATAAAGTAAAAGCCGTTATCAGTTTGGTGTATTATTTTTAGCAAAATACTTGTTTGCTCATGAGTGAATATAATTGGTATAATAGGCACAGACTTTAGTTTTTTTTTTAAAAAAAAGTCATTTTATGAAAAACCCATAATTGTTATAAAAAGAGCTCCTTAACTTGTTACGATACATATATACAAAATGTTTCTCAAAAAGCACGAAGTCCCTAATGATGTCACAGTTTCACTAAGACACAAGCAATATTAGATATACCACTTGTTTATACTTGAATCACTTTAGCTTCTTTTATTTTTCTTTTAGTTTTCTTTCTTTTTATTTTATTTTTTATATATATATCGAACTCTTGATTTACATCTTGGGAGATTGTAGCAAATAACACATTTTATAAGTATCCTTGTAGTTTATAATATGCTTTTTAAAAGATGATAAATTTTATCATATATTTCTGACAAATCTTTAGATTTTTTAAGATTTTCTTAAAAAAAAAAAAAGGATTTACCGTTACTTTATTTTTTTATAACAAATTTTAATGTATAGTTTCTTGTTAGAGAGAGAAGTAGAAGGAGACGGGGGTTTTTTTTTTATATTATGTAATCATAAATTTAATTATGTTATTTATTATTATGTTTAAAATTTTATGCTATAATTTATTATTACTCTTTTTAAAAATATTATTTTTCTCTTTCTTCCTTACATTTTTTTTTTTTCAATTGGGACCTTATAAACTATTCCTAAATGATAAAATCTATAAATCCTTACAGTGAAACTCACATGCGTGGATTTATGACTCATTTGATAATGATATTTTGCATTGAATTATGAATTCATTGTCGTACTTTTTACGCTAAATTATTACGTTCTTCTCCTATATACATGATCTAGCTTCATCTTCGGAATTCCTCTCCCCATATTATTTCAAAGTTCAATTATTTTGGCAGCAATTTATAAACCTATGTTTAGACTATATATATATTTTTTATTTTCAGTCGAAATCAACTGATCTAAAAAAAATTGGATAGAACGATAAGAGAAACGAAATAAAATCTATATATATTGTTTTTTTTTTTCACACACATTTCAAGTTTTTAGACTATTTCATTATTAAGGTTCATCTTCAACCAAACACAGAAATGTCCCCATTAAATTTAAATTAATTAATAAAATCTCCACCTTGAACTCAACCTTCTTTACCTCTATTGTTTTAGACCAGCCTCTAGAGGCATTAAAAAATAAAAAAATAAAATAAAATCTTAGGTTCTATGAACTTTCCACAACACCCCGAACTTCTTCATGTTCTAGAAGATTCCTAGTTCTTTGGTTTTTACAAATCAGTAGTATCGACATCCAAAACTATGGGCCATCTCTTACGACACTGGACAGTACACTAAAACCTGTGGGCAATATAGCGTACATTTTATTTATTTATTTATTTTTGATAAGAAAGAAACAATCTTCTTATCCCATGAAGAAGCAGCGAACAAAAAACGAGGGATTGAACTGACATAATAAGAGTACGCACATCCCATGTCACATGCCCATGTTTTTGTAAAATCTAGAACTAGAAGTTGGCCTTTCACTGTCGTTTTTCCTCATCCACAGGACTACGAAACAAAATATCTAGACAGGCACTTTGAAACTTCTTCCCAAAACAGGATATAGTCCTCAACTTGGTCTTTTTATTAAAATAAAAAAATAAAAAAATAAATAAAATGGCTTGTTGGATTTCAGTGATAATGTGCCGCACTTTGAATTGGATCCGCATTATGTGCAGCAATTTTTGGGATTCTCAATTAGTGATCTTCTTTTGCATTTATGATGTCTAAGATACTGTGCTTTTCTGTTTTTTTTTTTTTTTTTTTTTAAATAATATTATTGTGTTTGGTAAATCAGATAATACGATTTCATAGTTTAGTCAATATATGTGTATGCTGTTTGGTCAAAGCATGGATAATTTAGCTAGAAAACATAACCTCACTGTTGATATTAAACACTTGAATGAAGCTGCCTCTAGTCATGTTATGATTATTATCTTTTCCATTTTTTCCCCTCAGTTTTAATATTAAACATTCTTTCTCGTTTATTACTATTATTTTATTGGGTACTATAAAACATAGAGACATTAAGAACACGATATGAATATTAAACAAAATATGAGTTAGACTAAACATTACAAAAACAGACATGACACGATACGATTCAATTCGATTATTAAATAGATTGCCATGAATATGTTGTGAAGCACTAATAAACAATATAAATAGATCTGTAACGCAATATGTCTTGTTTGATATCTTTGTAGTTAATCACAATCTCAAGTAATACCTTCGCCATTTCTTGCGTCTTTAGTCTCATGGTAAAAAGTTAAAACCTCGTCTTTGGCAAATTTTGGTCAAACTTAAAATTCAAAAGACCAATTTAATCACGGGGTGGAATGAATTGGTCAAATTTAAGCTATTCTAAGGTGTGTTAAAAAATATTATTTTTTCCCACCTTTTTCACACCCTAAATTTGACCTAATTTTGTTCAAGTACTCTTCTACGTTCTTTTTTCTTGAATTAAACATTTTAATTTGAAAAATTCTGTTGTATGACTTCCTATTTAATAGTATTAGTATGAACTGCTGTACAGTTATTGAAGTTAATTTTTCAACAGTCAAATTTAATATTAGAGTAATTTTGAGGTGCGCTTTCCTTTTTCTTTTTTTTTTTTTTTAAAGGAAAACTGCGCTTTCCTTATTAACTATCTGTCACGTACATGCTATGCTTTAGAAGAAATAATTTCTCATGGCTTCTATAAAATAATAATAATAATAAAATTACCACACAAAAAAATTTACGGTAACAAGTCTTGTGCTTTGAAAAAGAAAGAAAATAAATTAATATTGAAGTTTTAGTTGGCTGAAAATTAAAAGAGAATTGCGTAGTACAGTTTGAAAAAATAAAATTTGAGTGAAATGTACAAATCTTTTACTATAAAATTATAGTTTCTATGTGGTCTTAGGCATAATTTACCGATAATATCATGTCTAATTCTATTTAAAGTTACAGAATTCGAATATGTTAATCCTAAGTTTAAAATAAATAAATCCCATCGAAAAAAATTAAAACATTAAAGGAAAGTTTGGGGGGGGGGGGGGGGTGTGGTTTGTTCAAAGTAAAAAAGGAAAAACAAATTTGGAAAAAAAAAAAAAAGGAAACTGGTTGAATATAGGATAGTTCAGATAAAGTATTTTTTTTCTTTTATCTTATTACATATACGGAAAAAAAAAAATCACATAAAAAAATCTAAAATAATTTTTCTGTTATAAATTTTACGTGAACCGATTAAATACACGTCATGCTTGTAAGATTGCTCTACCGCCATAGGATACTTTTTCTATTAGCTTTTTTCTTTTATTATTATTATTTTTTTTGGAAAATGTAGTCACCGACCAATAAGGAGGCTTAAAAACAACATTAAAAATATTTCAAAAAATAAAAAAAAATAAAACTAGTTAATCTTATCCAAAAGTTTAAGGAAGCGAAAGCGCACTAACCTACGCGGTGAGCCTTTATATTAGATAGACAAGACTACAACTCGAAAAGATAGAGCTAACTTCCAAAAATATTGGTTGTAATTTAAATATTATTAGAATATTGTATATAATTACAAGTTGTTCGAGTAATCATATTTAACATAAAACAAATTTCAAAGGAAAAAAAAAAACATGAAACAACTAAACTTTTTTTTAATTATTAAAACTGGTCAAAACACACGTCAGAAGCAACTCAAATCCGTTTGCAATTATCCCAAAAAATTGCTGTAGTTTTTTTTTTTAGGCTGTAATTTAATATTATTTGGTTATTATATACAATCTTTTTAATTGTAATTTAATATCATTTGAGTATAATATATAACCTTTTATAATAGTAAATCAATTTACCAAAATTCTGAAAAACTAAATTCATCAAGAAGTGAGTTTCATCATTATCACATATAGGAGATATAACAAGTTTTATCACTAATAACATAAAGTATAACTTCATTAATATTAACTATCACATTTGATTTTGAAACCCTCACTAAAGATCATTAGATAACTTAGGGTCCGTTTGGTGAATGAATTTGAGTTGAAAAAATACAGTTTGAGTTGAAAATTTTTATTGATTTTTCAGAAAAGACAAAAACTAAAAAAAAAAAAAAAGATAAAAACTGAGATAAAAAAATATAGTTTAAATTCGAACATTAAACGACATCTTAAATAACATTAATTACATCTGATTCTAGAATTCAATGTTTAGACCACAACTTTGAGGAACAAACTCGTAGTTGCAAGTAGTTGATGATTCATACCCAGCACAGAACAAGTTAAATATGTGTACTTTTTAATTAAAAAGAAAAAAGTAGACAACCAATTTTTTTTTTCCTTAAAACTGGTGAATTACACGTTAGAAGCAGCTCAAATCCGCTTGCAATTATCCTAAAAATAAGATAAAATAAAAAGAGAATTTGGATTAAAAAAATAGACAAAAACAAAAAATTTATGGGTAACCGAAAACTTTGGAATATTTAAACAAACACACAAATAAAATGTGAGCAAATTATTTTGGATAAAGTTAAGTCCAAATCAGAAAGAGAGTCAAAAGACCATATCAACCTTTTTCATTTCCTTTCCTCTTTTTATTTTTTTCTCTTCTTTCTTCTTCCTTTCCCTTTTCAAGCCTTAACTTTGAAGAGAAAACAAACAGACAAAACCCTTGTTTTTTTGTGTCACCATTTTTCTTTTAAACCCCACGGGTCAAGAAAGAGCATTTTGATTAGTTTCTTCTTCACGTTTTTTTGCCTCAAACGAAAGCATAAAAAAGAGTATCTACTTTTCTGGTGGGTTTTTGTTTCAGTTTAGAGAGAGAAAATCAGAGAGGGAAAGCCATGGCTTGTTCATTGAAGAATGGTCTCTACTTTTATGTGTTTGATGAGATTTCTACTATGAACTCAAAATCCAAAAGGGTTTCGCAAAATGTCAAAAAATCAAATTTTAAAGCTTGCCCTGTTTTGATTTCTGATTTTGTGGGAAAACCCGTTTCTGTACCTGATCAAAACGGCTCAAGAGCTTGGAGGGTCAACTCGCCAAATCGTTTTTCTGTTAATGTATGTGAAATTTTTTTTTATTTCTTTTTTTTTTTTTTTCATTTTGTTACAAATTTTAAGCCGTTTTTTTTTTTTTTTTTTTTTTTTTTGGGTTTCAGGCACAGGCTTCAATCTGCATAAGCCGAGCCATGAGATGGTGGGAAAAGACGCTTAAGCCCAACATGGTGGAGATCCAATCGGCACAACAACTCGTTGATTCGTTGGTGAATGCTGGTGACAGCTTGGTCATTATTGACTTTTACTCCCCTGGTTGTGGTGGTTGCAAAGCTCTCCATCCTAAGGTCGGGTTTTTTTGTCCCCCCTATTTTATGCTTATATATATATATATATATATATATATTTTTTTTTTTGTTATGTGATGTACAAGAGAGAGAGAGAGAGAGAGAGAGAGAGAGAGAGAGAAATCATCTGTAAATCTTATTTTTGGTTATCTTAAGGTAAAATCATAAGAAGAAAAAGTCCACCTTGCATTTGGAAAAAAAAAAAAAAAAAAAAAAGTTATTTTTGGTTAAGTTTGGATTAATTTACAGAGAAAAATACTCATCTTGAGCATGTGAAAAATCTTTTTTGATCTTTCGGTAAAGTTTACTTTTTTTTTTTTTTTTTGTGTGTGTTCTTTTTATCTTATTTGTTTTTTGATTAATGTTTGTGCAAAAGTTACATAAATTGGACCCATCTTGAAAATCTTATATTGGTAATCTTGAACTGTAAAAAGGAAAATAATTGCTTATTTATCCCTTTTTTTTTTGTTTTTGTTTTTTTTGAACTCTCAGATTTGTCAGCTGGCTGAATCAAATTCAAATGCAATAATCATGAAAGTAAATTATGAAGAAATGAAAACAATGTGTCACGCTCTCCACATCCATGTCCTTCCATTTTTCAGATTCTACAGAGGCTCTGAAGGTCGTCTTTGTAGCTTCAGCTGCACCATTGCCACTGTAAATCCTCTCACCCTTTTCAATTTTATTTTTCAAAAATTTACTTTATAACTTTTTTTTTTTTTTTTTTTTTTTTAGTATTTTTCAAATTATAATATTGGAATTTTTGCATATAACAGATTAAGAAGTTCAAAGATGCATTGGCGAAGCACAGCACGGATCGGTGTAGCCTTGGCCCTGCAAAAGGATTAGATGAAGCTGAGCTTCTAAAATTAGCTTCACTTGGTGAAATTCAATTGAGTTTGACTTCATCACCATTTCCATTTACCAAGAAGGAGTCGTTGGAGGATTTGGCTGAGTTTTCTGGAGTTTGGAACGACAACAACAACATGACTCAACTGAAAGAAGAGATTGCACTAAAGCTCTGAATTAAGATATTATATATATATATATATATATATATATGGTATTGAGCTTATTGGTAGTGGAGTAAAGAAGCTTCACTTTTCTTATTATTATTTTTTTTTTTGGGTTGATTTTTGTGCATATAATTTGTTCTTGGCATATCTATAAGCAGGGCTTCTGGGTTTTTTTTCAAAGATGGAGTACTGCAAGTTTGAGTAAAATCTATTATTGTATTGGGATTTCAGGAGATACCATTATCTGGTTGAAAGGCTTAATACATGTTTACGTATTTTTATTTGTTTCATATTATTTGTTTAATCCTAAGTATTAATTTGCGATTCCAGGTTCGTCTAATGAAAATTCTATACATAATTTATTATGAGATGTAGAGTTTGATTACCAAATTTAAAAAATTATATTTTCATATTATTTTGATGCTTTCATATGGATTGTGGCGGGACATGTGGGCAATTTTATAAATATAAGGAAAAATTTCGCCTTTTGAGCTAAGTTTTTGGGTTGAAAAGGTTCAATACCACTCAACACTGATATCAGAATTGGGTTGGCCAATGAGTTTAATATAGAAAATACGAGTCGATGATAATCCAATTTGACGTATGACAGGAAAGATTGTCAAGGTAATTTTATATTGGTTGTGGAAGTCTGGAAGGGATAGGTGAACATGTTATAACTATGAGCGAAAGTATTCATGCAAGGCAAAAATTTTTTTGTATTAATATAATTACAAGTTGTTCGATGAATCATACTTTTTTCTCTTAAAATTGGTCGAAACACACGTTAGATTCAACTTAAATACGCTTGCAATTATCCCAAAAATAAAATAAAAAGAAATTTTGGATACTTTAGGAAGACAATAGGAATAAACAGGGTAACCGAAAACTTTGGATAGCTATCTAAACAAACTTTGGATAACTATCTAAACAAACACATAAAAATAAATGAGAGGAAATCATAAAGAGAGACAAATGACCCCGTCCACCCTTTTCATTTCTTTTGTTTTATTTTGTTTTGTTTTTGTTTTTTGTTTTTTGTTTTTTTTTTTTTTTTTCTCGCTTGTTTATCTTCCTTTTCTCTTTCAAAGTTTGAATTTTGAAGAGAAAACAAACAAAGCAAAACCCTTTTTTTTTTTTTCTTTTTCTTTTTTTTCACCATTTCCCTTTTAAACCCATCTCCACTGATTAAAAAAAAAAATTTAGACCGGATCTTGTTTTGGTTAGTATCTTTAAAGACCCAGTTTTTGATGGGTTTTTGTTTCAGTTTAGAGAGAGAAATTATGTACCTGTCTTTTTTTTAATCTATTGGCACCAAATTTTTTGTGATTGAAAATTAATTCATCACAACATGTATGTTTTTTGCGATCAAATATTTGGTTGCGGAAAAACATAGCTATAATGTGATGCAAAAGCAACAAAAAAAATTTTTGCTGACTCAAAATTTGGTCCCAACGGGCAATTTTTTGCTACCAAAGAGATTTGGTTGGAAAGAATTTAGTTACTAAATGTGTGTTTTCTTGTAGTGATATTGACGAGAGTTAAAAGACTAGCACCTCTTTCATACTACAGTTCATCCCATTGTACCATTAATTTTAATATGCAATAATCTACACGTGTGGAGTAAGTTTTGTTAGGGTTAGATTAGGTCAAAATCACGTTAAAATATAAGCATATGTTTAAAATAACAATTTTTAGTTTAAAATAAAATATTATCTAGATATCCGTGACAGGATTTTCATTTCTTTTTTCACTTATTTTTTTTCCTTTTCGAAAATTAATATACATTTATGCTCCGTTTGCCTCACCATCTCAACTCAAACTAAACAACTCAAATCTCATCATGTTTTTTGTCTTTTCTGAAAAAGTTTTTTGTCTTTTCTGAAAAAGTCAACAAAATTTACTATGCAAACTTAAAAATCTCAACTCAACTCAAACTGAACCTGCGATCCAAACGAACCCTTAGACACTGGATACAAAAGTTGAAGTTGATATATATATATATATATGTGTGTATGTATATATGTATTATATTGTGGTTTTTGTGGTAGAATACATCCCCACAAGCAAATCATGCTTCAACAATCGAAGTTGAAACGGGACCTAAAGGGAGGCAGTGGGAATCAAACCTGAATAGTCGAAAGGGAGATGCTTAGCAGAGAACTCTCACCGCTTTACCATCACATCCACCCCGGTGGATGTGTATTATATTGTGGTTTTGAAGCATATAAAAAAATGTTTATTTTGGACCAAACAAGATGTAGGATCTCTTTGGACTTGAGATTTGTTTGTTTTTAATAACTAGCTACGGTGGTTGAACCCAATATAATATACTTTATGTCGTTCCATATCCGTTTTAATATAATTTATTTCACTTCTCTAAAAGAATAAAGTACTTTGAGGAACAAGAAATAGGAAAAGTTTGTGGTAAAACCTTTTTTATATGTTATATCGATAGAGCATATTTTTAAATCGTTAATATATAATCGAATAACTGAAATGTTATTTGTATATAATAATTATAATACACATTACTTTATATTAGTATAGATTAATAAATAAAAAAATAAAAAAACTCGTTTACAGGGGGGCTGGGGGCTCATTGCCGGCATCGCGCGAGGGGGGGGGGGGGGGGGGGGGGCAGATCTGGTGGGGGGGAGCGGGGGGTTCGTCGCCAGCGTCATATGGGGGTAGGGGAGGCGGGGCAGATTTGGGTCGGGGGGAGCGAGGATCTGTCGCTGGCGTTGAGGGAGGGGGGGGGGGAGGGAAGGGAAGGTGGGGCAGATTTGACTCGGGGGGAGGGAGTTTCGTCACTGACATCAGCAGGGAAGTCTCCGGTGTCGAGGAAGGGGGTTGGTCTTTTTGTAAAAATTTTTATTATTATTTTATTTATTAATATATAATAATATGAAGTAATGCGTACTATAATTATTATACATAAACAACATTTCAGCCTTTTGATTGCATCTTAAATGTTTAAAAATGAGCTTTATCAATGTGGTAAATAAAAGGGATTTTACCACAAACTTTCCCCAAAAAATATCCACATTTCAATAATTTTGAAGAGTTGAACATTAATTGAATCGTTATAGAACTGCTTAAAAAGAATTTATATGATAGAATATTTGATTTTGCACAATTAATAGAAACTATTATTTTAAACATTTGATAAAATTTTTAAGGATTTGATTTTTTACTTGAGAGAAATTATGTTTTATACGCGACAAATTTTTAAATATAGACAATTATTTATCAGATTGTGAAAAATTTAATTCAAAAATTCAAAAAATTGTTTTCTATATGTTATAAACAAGAGGTTGAAAAATCCTACATTTATTAATTTAAAAAAAAAAAAGAAAAGAAAAAACTTTTAGCAATTTCCCCTTCACAATTCACGTTGTTAATCTAAAACCTACTCCAACTTATAGCTAGATTTGCCTAGTATTGAGAAATTGAAATTGGATTTGTAGTCCACAAAGCAAGAAATAGAAGAAGAAAAAGAAACTCAACTCTTTTTTTGACCTTTAATTTCACTTTTTGGACTAAAAAGAGAGCACAAATGGGATAAGTATCACTGCCACTTGGCAACTAGCTCAGACAAACTGACAAAAAGTAGTTTTCAACCCCAATTGTTTTAAAATGGGCAACACACCTTTCAAAAGCTCCAAATTATGTCCCAACATTTTATGGTAAGCCCAATTCTATATTAATACAATAAAAATATATACATTTATATATATAATATATTGCATATATATATATATACATGTACAACTTTAATCATAGAACTCATAATACCGTGGGACTGACGTGGATTTCCCATTCTACAGATCAGCATGGGCCCACAAAAATAATATGGATGAGGATTGAAGTAGTGGTCAGAAATCACATAATTGGTTTTGTTGTTCGTAAGGCAACAAATTTTTTTTTTTTTTTTAATAATAATTGTTCATCATTTAACATTATAGGAAAAGAAAGGGATCTAAGCTCCAATTAGAGGGGATATAGATAATAAAAGAAAATCATATTTTCTTTTCAAGACCAGTTTCTCCTCCACGGCTTTCTTTTTCTGTAAAATCTAGTTTATTTAGGAGCTTTTCAAATGTTGTTCCGATTGTTATGGTTTGAGAAATCTAGTCTAAGCTAAGATTATTTTAAAAGAAAATTTAGTGGCATGAATGATAATTTATTTAGGTAAAATACAAAGACAAAAATACACAATTCCCGCAGGACAGATTGCCCACATGATCTCCAGGAGAATGACACTAATGAATAATAGTTTATTGTGTACTAATGACTTGATCAAACTACTTTAGTTAATATATGATTGTACTTGAGTTAGGAATGATACAGATTCAATCTCAAACCATGTTAAAAATTATCTTGTCGCAACTTGAGAAAACTATTTCAATAAAATCGATTATCTTTAGAAAAATGATATAGGCATTTTTCTTTATTTCTTTTTTTTTTTTTTTTGGGGGGGCGGGGGGGCGGCGCTACCCCATTGAACTTCTCATGTTATTTGACCCCTAAAACTTCAAAATCTGTTGTATTGGAAAAATATGGAAGTGTAGTGCAACGTAATATTCAATATTGCATTTCTTTTTTAGATGTCTAATACAAAAACTTACAATCCTTTTTAGTCCAATACGATCCAATCACATTTTACACTTCTATCTAGTCCGACTTGTCAAACATAACCTAAACGAATATCGTACAATCCCACTCACTATCATGTTACTTTCTTACATATTCCCACTCACTATCATGTTTCTTTCTTACATAGGATATTTTGGAAGCCAACTACCACTAGGAGCCTCAACCCCTTAATACTCAACCCAAGTTAGGGTGCTTGGCCATAAGGCAACCCAAGATTAGTTAGGGTTGGGCATGTCATGGTTTAGTAAGATAATGTCACACAAAAAGTGTTCATTATTCTAGGTACGATGAATCACAACCTAATTTTCGGACTATTAATTTAAATCCCCTAGATTTTGACTAATAATGTTAAAGACCATCAATTAGGCTAAAGTTTATTCTAATAAGACGGTTTGGAAAATCTCATGATCCTAGATGTATAAAGGAGCATGGTCCCCACATGATGGCAGAGGGCAAAAATGACCAACTAGAAGGATTGATGAGTGGTTAAAAAGAAGATCCATTATCACCTCTAATTTATTTTTCAAGTTATTTTTTTAAAATCACGTACTAATTAAATTTCAAATTTTAATTATTATTTATTATATATCATTCTTACAGTTTCAAAAAAGACATTACAATTAAAAAAGATTAATTTGAACTAGTAGAACCTTTCTCTTTTCTTTCCTTGTTGTGCTAAGGGTGTATACACCTCTCTTAGGGTCAGGGTTTGATGGCAGTGCTATGTTAGTCCTCGGATTCCCAGGCCTAGAGATGGAACTCTTAATTCTACGATGAAAGATCTAGTGGTACGTGTTGCCTTGTGGTAAGAGAGGTTTAGTTTTGGTGGGGTGGAGGAGGGGGTTGTTAGCTTTTTGATTGCCTTTTCTAGGCGCATTGTCTTTCTAGTGACTTTGCGACTCTTGGGGTTCAACCCCCTCCTCGTCGAGGCAGAATTGGGAGTGGCTGGGTGTTTCGTGTCGGTGGTGGTTTGTTGTGATTTTTCTAGCACGACACACGTAGGGCCTTCGAAATTACTGCAAATTATGGGGTTCTTGTGGTGCAACATCTCTTTCGGGGGGCAAGGCATGTCAGGGTGGTGGTTCATGGCGGCCACAAGTGAACTCACATGCTAGTGTTGTGGTGCACCATCTACTATGGTTTTGGCTCTCCGTGGTTCTGTGTTTCTTGGCCTCTTTTGTGGCATAGGTCGGCTTTTCTTCGATGGTTCATTCTACGTTGCTAGGCCTTCATTTCCACTTTGTGGCAGAAGGTTTAATCGAATAATAGCAAAGTTGTTTCCACTATCTAGTTCCTGTATTTTATGGTTCTCACTCTCTCTCTTTCTCTCTCTCTCTCTCTCTTCCTATAAGTTTATAATATCAAAAGTGGTCTTCCCACATTTTGAGTATACTTGTGGTCTGCCAAATCTATGTACCGGCAGTGTTAGTTTTGCTTGACTCGTGTTTATGCAGAGTTGGTGACAAATTCAGTATGAGTTATTGACTCTCAATCGATAGATGTACTCATTTATTGTAGAGGTCTCGTCAAAATGAATTATGGTGATCTAGTCAAAATAAATTATGATGATTTAGTTCATATTTCCACTTACTTGTGTCTTTATTCCTTTCATTCCAATAATTTTATAACTACTACCATGATTTTTTAAGTGAAGTAAAGTGATAACTCCAATAATAATGAACCAATCCAGCTTAAATCTGGATCATTGACCTTAATTAAACGACAAAACTAAAGATACACCATATGGATAATTGAGTGAGCAAACTAAGTAAAAGAAAAATTCAAAAGAAAAAACAGAATTACCATCATACCATTAAAAACAAATTACTATTATTGTTACTCTCTGAGTGGATTAAAAAGGGCATTAGTGCGCATGAATGAACTCATTGTTAAAAAGATGATAGACATTGTTAAAAGATCATTTCCAACGAAGCCAAAACATGAGATCAAAATACAAGAGAAAATTGGAGAAATAACCCTTCATAAGGATTGTGTTTTGTGCGATCTCTTAATACTTATCTAGAAATTTGACCCAATCAACAGAACTAAAACTATTATAACCAAGATATTAATATAGAAATATACTTTATAAAAGACAATTCTACCAAATAAAGCACTTCTTTATAGCTAAAATGAGAAATACCACTTTTTTCTTTTTTTGGTAGAACACCACTTATTTATTTATTTATCTATCTTTTGCCTAACAAAACTCAACCTCGTACTTTTTCTTTATTGACCTTCTCTCTTTCCTCGCACCAACGCTCTTCTCCTTCACCCTCCACCCTCCCCAGCGCCGATCTCCATTGCAAAGTACATCGTTGGCAGATTTCCATCACAAACCATTCTCTGTGTGTCGATTATCATCACTCCGTCATTAATCGGATTTAATTTTTAGTTCCACTGTTAAATCTTTTTTAGGTGGATTCCGTCATTAATCAGATTTAATTTTTAGTTCTGCTGTTAAATCTTTTTTAGGTTATCCACCGCACAGGAACTAAAGTCCATCAGTGAGGAATCATAATCGACCAGTGATGAACTGTGATCCATCAGTGTTGAACCAAGACAGTAGTATGTGTCAAACCACAATTCACCAATGATAGATCACAATCCATAAGTGACGGACCAATTCATCAATGAAGGACCACAATCCCTTATCAAGGACCAAGGTAGCAATACAATTCAACAATTAGTTTAAGAAGCAAAAATGAGATTTTGTCAAATAAAAATGGCAAAAAGTGATAATTACCAAGTGCATCAAGCTAGTCCAATGCGCCCCATTAAATTTTTTGCTCCAAGTACAAGAGTTTTTACAACAGTCACCCAGCTATCACCTGAAATTTTATACTACAAAATTTACCTATATTTTAAAAAAAATTTCAATTATGTCCCACTATTCGACTTCTAAACAGATATTATTTCATAATTAAAACCCCATCAAACCAAAAAGTGAACTCACTACTATTTAAATTCATGAATTTTTGAAGATAAACGTCGGTCATATAGATTAGAACATCTATAAAAGAAGAGAAAGCAAATAAGTTGAAACAATTTTGGTTCAAAGTTCGGTTAAATTCACACCCACTTCAAAAAATTAAGCACCATCTCTACATGTTCAAATGGATACATATAATCCACTAAGTTAAGAATAACAGTTTAAATTGAACAGATTAAAAGCCGAACTTATACAAAAAAAAATCAGTTCATGTAGTTATATAAGAGAAAAGTCTTAATATACCATCCCTCGGAATGTAATCACTTACAAGGATCACTTCCACGATACCAATTCACGAGATAAGACACAATGTGAAAGTAAGAAAATGCGTACACGAATTTTTCAGCACAATCAAAATCACTGAATCTGCTGATCAGACACAAAGTCGGAGTTTAGAGTTATTCCCACTTTGGCCCCTTAACTTTAGGTGAGACCGGAAATTCAAACAAAGAGGGTTAAGCGAGGCTCATTCCGCTCTTTCTATGCCCGCTATTAGCAGAAATTCTAACACAGGAGGTCAAGTGAGAGGTTTTAACATTCAGGGCGGAACGAGAATGACCATAAAGTGCGTATAATCCTAAAATTCAAGAGAAAAGCCTTCATATACTATCCAGCGGAATGTAATTACATAAGGTGCCAACTGGAGCCCAAATTTTTGAAATACGCTTCCACAATAGCACCATTCAAATCTCCGTTCTTATAAACAATCATCAGGCTTCCTCAAAAACCAACACTACTACTAAAATCATGTACCAAAATAATGATTCAATGTAAAAGAAAATGACCATTTCACTTGAAAATTTTGGCTTTGCCTCAGAGGTAGTGACAATTTATGCGTATCATCATAACTTATAATCTGATAATACGTGCATTGGAAATGCATCACTGGCAAATGGCAAAAGCAGTTTACAAAATACACAATAATAAGATTTCATTAAAAAAAGAAAAAGAAAAAGAAAAAGAAAAAATTTGTAGTATGCATCAGAGAGATTCCCAACGACAAATCAACATCCTCAAGTTGAGTACTGATGTCCCTGTCTGTTTATCATCACTTGCACAACACAAGAAAAAAGGAAACAAAGAAAAAAAAAACAATTTCTAAGATTTTTTTTAATGATATTTTAACATAAAAAAGATATCAAATTCTGAAAAGAAAACATTTAGACCAAAATAGAATACAAAATTCAACTAAATATTAAAAACACAAATGCAGGATAAAATGTTCATCAGAGAGATTCCCAACAGACCAAGTCATCATTTTCCAAAAGAATTTCTGATGTCCCTGTCTATTCTGTCATCACATGAAAACACCTACAATCCAAAAGAACTTATCCAAACGAGCTAAAAAATAAATTCTAAAAATCAAAAGATTCAAACTTTACAATTATCAAGGCCCTGAGAAATTTAACCGATAAAAATGATAATAATAACAACATCCCAAATAAATTTAATAATGAAAACACAAATCAGTAACTAATAAAGGTCAAAAGACACAAACTTTACAATTATCAACACCTAAATATCAAAGCCCTCAAAATTTAAATTCATTAGGAAAAAGATGGGATTTTGGAGCCTGGTAAGCCTCAGATTATAATTTTTTTCATGGAGTTTAATCTCAAAGTATATTTAAACCCATCATAGGCACACACAGACACAATTACTAAATAAATAAATAAATATATATATATATATGTATATGGATACGTATCAAACATTAATCAAGAAAAAAAGATGTAAGATTTAAGAGTTTTGAAGGAAGAACAAACCCAGATGAAGACGAAACTGATGAGCTAGGGTTTTGCTTGAAGGGAATTTAAGTAGAAATCTAGAGAGGCGGGGAAGGATGTAGAAGAGGGGTTTTAGCTTCTGAGGTTGAAATTAGGGTTTAGGATCCAAAGGAGTTTATATAGCGGAAGACACAAAGGATTAGGGCACAAAGGTGAGGACTTGGGAAATCAGAGCCGTCCATTTTTAAAGATGGATTTTGGGTAATTGGGAATGTGCCCCTAAAGATTTTCTAATATCTTTTACACCCCCTCACTGAGTTTTTTTTTTTTCTTCTTCTTTTTGAATGACCTCCTTCTTGACTTAATTCTGATGTTTTTTCTCTAATGAATTTTAGATTTTGGCCCGTTTGGGGGCTATATTGACATCTGATTTAAAAAGTTTTTTTTTTTTTCAACTAAAAATTATTTTTCACTGTTAACATTTTCAAATATTCAAACTTTAATCCTTAATAATTTTGTAAATGTTTTTTCAAGTCCAAATTATATTTTTTTTTCCAAATATTTTATAAAATTTTGAAAAAAACGAAACAAGATATATATTGATATTTTTTTCAAATATATTTTAAGATTTTACGGTATTTGCACTCCCAAATTTTTCTCCTCAAAACACACGTTTTCAAAACAAAACACATCTCCAAACCTCCCAATCAGGCCCTCACCCATTTCAGTGTACTTGGGCTTGGGCCTACATTGGTAGTTTAATCCATGGTTAAGATGGTGGTGCCGAAACTCCCCAAGTAGGAACCACCCAAGCATTGGGCTATGAATTTGGGCTTTATACATGATTTGTTTCGACTTATCTAGAAGGGATTTATTGGGGTGACATTTTGTTACTCTTTTCGCTCTAAATATATAGATTAAAAAAAAAAGTCTCAATAGAATTTGAAATTTTGACATTTTAACATATGGATATTAGATAGAAGAGATAGAGAAAATCTATTTATTCTCACATGTTTATTGTATAAAAAAAAATTTCTAATGACTCGAATTTAAGGAGTCGTCAATTCTCATTTTGAACTAAATGGTCAAATGATAACATTTCTACCATTTGAATGTTCCATTTTCAATTTTTGGTTGCCAAACACCAATTTAAATTATCGATACCAAAGAAATAGTCCAAATATTGTAAAATAGTTCTCCTAGACACTACCTTAGGTAAGGCTGACAAGTTCCAACGCATTACGATGACATCGATTAAAAAATGCATAAAATAAATGGCTTTGAGTTAGATGACACGTCTAACCTCATATAATAAATTGATGGATTCCAGATCAAAATTTCGACACGCATAACAAGAAAAAAAAAATTAAAAAATATGTTCACATATGAAGTATGTATGTTATGTATGTTTAAATGTATGAATGCATTTGGTATGGAAATTTGAAAAATTAATGTCCTTGTTAATTATATACAACAAATAAGTTGTTTTATTTCGCTCTAATTATAAGTAAAATATTATAGTTATTGACTAAAAATTAATTGATAAAGATCGTATTTATTATCTACAATAATTTGTAAGATTCATACTCACTAACTAAATTAATTGCTAACCTATCTATTTTTCAATATCAATAAATATGACCATCCATAAGGTAAGAACAAAAGACCATTTACTACAAATTTTTTTTTTTTTTTTTCTTTTTTGCCTCAAGCCATTTGCTACAACTTCTTCTTTTTAATAAGATGATTTTTGGAGGGATTAAAGTTAAAGCCAAGACTACATACATAGACATGAGTTTAACAATTGTTCAAGCACATTAGTATGTGATATAAGAAATAGAGACAACTGTGAATAAGAATTTACCCTCTTCTTAATCTTTCTCTCTATTTAAATGATTATCAAAAATTCATTTTACTACCCAAATTATACAAGAACTTCCAAAGCTTTTATTATTATTATTTATTTATTTAAGAAAAATTTAGTTTGGAGATCCAAGAAATTCCACCATGTCTCCCTTTCATTTTTCTATTTGACATGGATCCAACTCATCTATCAGAATGAGGACGATGTGTAATTGTAGTCCTCGATCATGTTTTGCATTGTGTGTTGGTAGTAATAAAGCAAGAAATTTTGATAAGAGGTTAATTTAATTATAAATTTTTAACTATCAGGGAATAAAAGGAAGTTTCTTAAAAAAAAAATTTAGCGGAAGTTATTTGTAAATTTGAATAGACATTCCGAATATAGTCTCTTGACTTCCTCTTATAGAGCTAACCAAAACGTGCGAGTCTCTTAGAAGGATCTTTTGAGACAAGGATTGTGGCCACTCAACGCAGTTAGGTTGATCTTTTGGATATTCCAAAATTTTGGCACACTTTGTTCACACGAAGAAATGTAGCAACCACCCCTTAACCCAAGATTTCTTGCGATTTGTCGCTCGAGTCACCTGGTAGGTTACTGTCGACCATTGATCTTTATTCGCTGATTGTTGGTCTACATTTGCCAGTCACTTGGTAGGTTACCATTAGGAACCAGTTGCTAGCTAGTTTTTGCTAAAATTTTCGAAGTAAGAAGTCTTTCAAAGTACGAAGTTTGTTCCAACAATCCTTAACTAGCATATAGTGGTAAAGAAAAGGTTTCGAGGGGATATTTTTAACTTTTAAGGATAAATTGCTATATGGGTCTCTAAATTTTTAAGTTTGTGTAATTTTGATTCATATATATTCTTTTTTTCGTAGCTGAAATGACATTAAACGATTAAAAATATTGTTACAGTAGTCCTGTCTGTTAATTTTTAGATATAATCCGTTAGTTAGTTTCATTTTTTGACTCAAATTACTAACAGATTATATTCAAATATTAATGGAAATTAAGGACTATTGTAGTAACATTATAATGGTTTAGTAACATTCCAGTAATGAAAAAAATATCAGGGATCAAAGTTGCAAAAACTTAAAAGTTTAGAGACATGAGCAAGTTATCTTATTTTTAAATCCAAATAGTATAGGGAAACATAACAAAGTCCTCGATATACTTTAGGACTCCTCAAGATTGCTGTCTAGAAAATCATCAAAGATACTTTTAGAACACTTAACACTACTAGAGCATCTTCAATCCCGATGTCAAATTTTTTTAAGTCAATGCTAAAATTTGGCATTCATGTGACAATCATTTTCATACAATTTAAAGAAATGTTAATGTATAGGTGATGTCACATTTAGACCTACGTATAGCAAATTCTAAATTTTAATATTTGGTTGGTTAAATTGGTTATATGTTGACTTCTTCACTTAATAATTGCATTATTGTCATTTTTGAAATAATTTTCGTCTTTTGAACTTAAACAATTTTTTATCTATTATTTCAAAGCTTAAAATTTAGGATTTTAGCACATGTTTCCACTAAGTGGTATGGAAACTTTTAGACCCTGAACTTTTTACATGAAAATGTAGATCCTAACATTTTACAAGAATATACATTAACCCAATAGTTAATAATAGAAAATTTAGAGAATTCTATAACTAATTTAAGGACTAAATTACTCAGAAAAATCAAATTCTTCAGGGAACAAAGAGCCTAACTACGATAAATTCAGGGAGGCACGTAAAAGTGCTAAATAATTGTTGTTTTTCTATTAATTATTATGTTGTAACCTATCAAAAAAAAGTTCAACGATGAAAGTGCCAAACACGAGAACCTCTGGGGCTCATACTCGAAATTTTTTTAAATTTATGAGAAAAAATTGTATAAAATTTAAAAAAGTATCATGCACAATTAATAAATATTATAAGTTGAGTTGGCAACTGTTTGCATAAATATTATAGGCTAGTTTGGATTATAAATTTAAACCGACAATTTCAATAGTAAATTGATATTTTTGTAAAGAAAAGACAGTAAAGAAAATTTTAAAAAAAGAGTTTAAAATGCGGTATTGTCAAACGAGGCCGAATAAGATTATGATTCATAAGTCATATGTACACTGTTTGGGTCCTTCTTCGAAATATGTGTTTTTTGGGGGTGACAATGAGACGGGACGGGGGTGGAGAATGCTTCCCCATCCCATTTGCGGTCCTCAAAACAATCCTATTCCTGCCTAATTAGAGTCGGGGCCGGGGTTGCGGGTTCTATTTTTGGGAATCCTTCTGCATATACTCATTTCATTCTCCATTTGATATAACTATCCATGTGAATATTAAACTACTGAGGACGAAAAGTAAAGTAGAAATTTTACACCAAAATAAAAAAGTTTCACAAAAACAAATTAAATTATAAATAAATACAAACAAAATTTTAACGATGAAGCCACAAAACTGTCTTAAAAAAAAAAAAAAAAACTAAATCTGAAAACTAAACTAACTAGTATTAACCAATAAAAATTACTAACTAATAAATATTTTTTTTTCTTTCTTTTATTAGCAAGAAAAAGTAGCTAGTAACTACCATTTTTAACTAAAACAATCTTATTAAGTTTAAAATGTTGATATATACACACATGTACATAACATAAATATATGCAATATATATCGGGATAAATGCGGGGTGGATGATGCTTCTTTCCAAGTGTCCCGTTTTTAATTCAGGAAAATGACTTTGTCCTAGTCTCCATTCTATTTTTGAGTATTTAAAATTATTTCCCATCTTTATCCCTTCTGAGTAAAGTGAGACCGGTCAAAGGTATGGCATCTTAAGAAAAACATATGCATTAGAGGAATATTAAAGATAACCCTAGGTCTTTGTCAGCGTGACCACTGTACAATTTGTGTTCAATGCGGGCTGTACGAACTCTATAGATGAGTCTAAAGTAGTTTTCAAAAAGAATGGTCACCAATCAAGTAGCCTCTAACTGATAAAAATGGATAACTAATCGAGTACTTTTCATTTTTCAGGTACCATCTTGTTTAAAAATTTTCGTAATTTATGTGTCAGCTTTCTAGCCACACAAAACAAACATTAGTAAAAATCAGTTCTTCTCCCCCAAAACCTAAAGGTATACAAAATTGCCTTCCTCCTTGAGATTTTAACCATAGGGTATTAAAAAACTTACAAGTAGAGTTTTAATTTAAACAGTTGAATTTTTATTAAATTTAACTATCAATAATACATATACATTTTAATTTGTTATAATTTCAATCAGCTTTGACTTTTGTTGACATACATTATCGACAACAGTATACATCCCTACGATGAAAACCTCCAACTACTTTA
The DNA here is from genome assembly GCA_008635985.1 of Ficus erecta. Lineage (NCBI taxonomy): Eukaryota > Viridiplantae > Streptophyta > Magnoliopsida > Rosales > Moraceae > Ficus > Ficus erecta. The sequence goes on along the minus strand of BKCH01001455.1, from coordinate 6,086 downwards.
ATGTTCATCATTGAATGACATAAAAACATCATCACCATCCACTCCTAAGTCTTCATATTGTATAAAATACAATTACTCACTTATTTGTATATATAACATGTTAAGCTGTAAAGTCTAATTAATACCATACACAGAAACGTCTTATGCAGAGATAGTGGATCAACCTTCGTGGAATGATTGGCAGATATCAATCTAATCCCAGGAGGGGTCAAAACTTTGGAGAGATCTACAATATTTGAGAGTTATTTTATTTAGGGTATTGTTAGAGATTTCACTTGTAATTTCAGTTGTCCTAAACTTTCTTTGTAAATAGGGAATGTCGTCATTAGAGATTGTTATGAGAGAGGTTAGAGAAACAGAGTGTGAGGGTGTAAATTTCTCTTGTAAACTTATTGATCATCATTTTGTATTACTATAGCGTCTGAAACACGACGGAGTTTCACATTGAGAAGAATCTGTATAAAAATTTATATGTTCTATGATTGTTTATTTTCTTATGTGAATTTTATTATTCTCGGAGATATAGCATTAAGGCCCTAATTCATAACATTTCATGTGATTCGCAGTTTGTCTCATAAATTATAACCGAGTATAATGAACTACTTGTCTTTGCAGGCCATGTTCGTAAATAAGGTTTTATAAATTGTTAATTCAAACTTCAAAGGGACCAATACATTTATTAGATCTATTGAATCTCCTAATAAGAACATGCTGGAATAGGAAAGTGGGTGTGAAATTAAAGATCTATACTTGTCGCTTTCAGAAAAATATTAACTCACTTGTACGGTGGCTAGTAATGCTTACACAGTTCCACGACTGAAACACTTTGCAATTATTTGGCTATAGATTTAATAATAATTAGGGTTTTTTGGGGATTGAGGGGTCAAATTACAAACCAATAAAAAACCTTGATGGAAATGGTGCAAAATACCATCCCATGATAATGAAATGAATATGAAGCTTATACAGTCCAAAAGATTGTAGAAATGTCAACTTTTTTTTGATAATGTATTAGACTTCGCTAGAACTAGCTCAACGAATGGGATGCGATTTTAAATAAGAGTTTTTAAATTTAAAACTTGAGTATTTTCATTTTTGTTTAATAAATAGGAACATAGTCTAATACTGTAAAATAAATGGAAGCCACAATAACATGCTCTTATATAAAACGGACTAGAGTTTAGTTCGGTAGGTTCTTGCAAAATAGATCTCCAAGACAAAAGAAAGATAAGATAGAGTGTAATCACTATAGAAGTTTTGAAACTATAATACTTTTAGTTAGTAGTAAATTCACATGTGACTCTTCTATAAGATAAAGAATTTGAATTTCTCCATTTCAAAATAAAAAAAAAATGGTGTTTTGCAGTAGAGAGAGAGAGAGAGAGAACTTGATCAGAAGCCAAGTGCGAGACTTGAGAAACTTTTCGAGTAAAACATTGCTTTTAGCTGAGGGAATCTAAAGAGGCTTATCAATTAGATTCTCCTAATTATAGGATTATCTTTAGGATTACAAAAATATAGGGGCCATTAATTAACTGAATATTAAGTGGCTTTAATTCGTTTTTGCGTTTACCAGGTTCAAATCGTTAACCTTGATTCTTGTTAGTTAAGCATTTTTTTTTTCCCATAAGAAGCCGTAATCAAATTAAGAAGCCGCGCCAAAGAAAGAGTAGTTGAACTTTTAATTAAGTAATTGGGCTGCATACATCTTTTTACAATATTGCATACAACCAAATTAGATCTTAGTTAGTGAATGAACCTTATAATTAGTGACCTCGCTAATTCGTTGAAACATTTTAATATCTAATTAACATGTATAAATTTTGAAGGGAAAAGGGAACTTTCATTCAAGGGCATTCAGACTCAAATAATAGAAGCAATACAAGAGGTAGAGGTTTGAGGTGGGAACGTGTCTCCAAGTCAGAGTGAAGACGGGGACGGAGAAACACTCCTTGTCTTATTTCTATTTCGATAAACGTATTTAAGAAAACAATTATGCATATTATTTAAATTGACATGTTTAATATTAATCATAATCTCTACATTTAGTTCTGTAAACCTATTTTGCTTGTTTGTTTTTTTGTTTTGTTTTGTTTTGTTTTGTTTTGTTTTTTTTTTTTTTCCAATCATTGAACTTGAATTGTTTTTATAATAAAACTCAACTTTAATTTTTGTTTCCTAATAAAGGTTCTCCAATCCCGTTTCATTCTCTCTTTATAAGCGGGGATAGAGATGAGGATATGGATTGTTTTGAAAGGTAAGAATAGAATATGGGGAAGTATTCTCGGTTCCTGTCCCATCTTGTTATTAGCCTTAATAAGAGGAATTTGTAAGTGTGTGGACAACTCCGTACGTTCCCAACGCGAGGAATTAATGAAACTACAAGAGCCACCACCAACACTGGGAACAACGGTTTCTAAAATCATAAACAATAATATGCCTTAAGGAGACTTTTTCAACGGCTCAAATTTATTGTTTTCTATTATTTTATGTAATTTAATAACTAAAAAATAATAATATTTATCTACATCTAAAAATTGTAGGATGCATTGTAATAGTTCGACTACATTTAAACTTTTATTAATAATAACGATCAAGTTATTCTTTTAATATAAGAAACGGTTCAGAAAGTGACCATCAGTGGTTCTGCTACATTTGAAATCTCAATTTTACAAAATTGTTTTACCAAAAAAAATTCATTTGTCTCTTATATTATGATTAACTAAATTTGTTCCCATTAAATAATTGAAATTTACAGTTATAACCCTGTTTATTGTAAAGTTATCTTAATTTTTTCTTTGAACTTGGGATTGAGGATTCGAACTTTGTACCTTTAAGTGGAGTTAGGTGTGATATTATCGTTAGGTTATGCCTATAATCACTATCTCTTTTTTCTCAAGACACAATTATTGAAAAAAAATTATGACTGGAGTACTGGCGAAAGTGTGAATTCTCAAAGGATGGATCAAACTTAAATTTTGAATTAAAAATAATTATTCATCTTTTTTTTTTTCTTTTTTTAAGCTTCTTGGTATCCCTTTAATCTTTTTCTTTCTCTTGGGATCTTTATTTTTAGGGTAAATTGCTAGGTTGGTCCATGAACTTTTTTTCGTAACTGGAATGTCCATAAACTATTAAATGTTGCTACAATAGTCATTTATGTTAATTTTTGAACGGAATTCGTTAGTTAACATCACTTTTGACTAAATTACGAACGAATTCCGTTTAAAAATTAATAGAAATGACTATTGTAACAATATTTTAACAGTTTAAAGGCATTCTATGTTCTTTCTTTCATAGCTGGAATGACCATAAACTATTAAAAACGTCACTATAATAATCGTTTCTATTAATTTTGGGACGTAATCTATAGTTAGCATTACTTTTTGACCAAATTACTAACATATTCCATCCAAAAATTGATGTAAGGGACTATTGTAGTAACATTTTAAAAGTTTAAGGGTATTCCAGCTACCAAAAAAAGTTCACAGATCAAAATTGCACAATGTTAAAAGTTCAATGATTAAATGAGTGATTTATCTTTATTTCTATTTCCAAATGAGTTAAAAAAAATTTAAACCATTTTTACATCATTTTTTTCTATTTTATGTGATTTTTTAATCAAATTTAAATTTAAATTTAGAAACATGCACTACTGATAAGTTTACCCAACGATATATACAAGCTCTGATTCATGGTTTAAGTTTGAAAAACATGAATAAAATTAAACTTGAGATATGATTAAAATTATTAAAAAAAAAAAACTTAAATTGTGCAATTTCCTTTTTTTTTTGGTTTGTGTGTGTGTTTGTGGTGGTAGTGATGGAAACGGAGACAACATTAGATTGTGGATGCAGGGATAAATGGTGGTGTATCAAGATAATATCAAGAAGTTAAGGTATTTTAGTGTGTGGTATATAAATACCTCACGAATATATATATATATATATATATATATATATTGCACATGTACATCACTTGCATTTTACACTATATCACGAGAACGAGTGACCTTACAAGCTCACTAAATGACAAGTGATTTTAACAAACTAACTTTTAAGTCTTTTCTTTTTCATACTTTAGATTACAAAAGCTTCTTTTTCAAAAAGCACATATATGTGCGGACAAGTTTCTAAACGTCTTGCAAATTTACATACATATAGGTGTAGTTTTTCTATTGTGCCACGAGTAACCGTTGTGTTGTATAGATTTTTCATGTCCCTAACTTTGTCTTCGTTAATTTTTGTTAGGTCTAATCAAAGCTGGGTCATAGTCCAAAATTACTGCCGCATGCTACGGTTTGGCATGTGAATCACGGCACGGCACATGATCTATATATATATGTATGTCCTAATCAATGACGGAATCACTTTACTGAATTTTTCCGGCGGTTTTTAACTCTGAAAATTCATATACTAACATGAAGGTTTTAATTCATATATACACCTTATTGTAATTCATATATACAACACGTGTCCGGTGGTGTTGGGCGTTGGGAGTTATATTATTCAAGTATATGTATGTCATGTCCTTGTACAAGAACTACACAACACAGCGTATCTCTGTCAAAACAAAATTTCACGAACCATATATGCTTCAAAAAAAAAAAAAAAAAGCTTTCTCATGGACATGTAAGATGAGAAATAGCTATAGATAACCCTTTTCACAGCATTTTTCAACCAAACGTGACTTTTTTCCCTACCGATTTTAATAATTTGATCTTTGAATATGTGTCTATTTTAAAAATTTAGGACGTACAATATAGAATGGGTTCTAATTATATATCATGTGGTAGATAAGGAGTATCGGGGAGGGTGCACAAATGTCAATTGGGGGCAATTTAAAATTTATCTACGTATGAACGAAAAGAAACAAAAAGGGGGAAGTGATGTTCCATTAATTGTAAAAGTAAATGAACCACAACTTTGAGAAAAAATAATACAAAAAGTTAAAAGATGAACGACAACATCTATCTATAGCTTATGTTTGGCAGAGTGGAAAAGGGAAGGCAAGAAAGTTTTATGAAGGATTTTAAAAAGAAAAGGAGAATTTTCAATTATTTAGTAGAGAGAAAATTACGGGTAAACGTTGTAAATTTATGAGACCAATTATTTTTTAATCCTTACAATCATAGAAAAAAAAAAAAAATTGAAGGGAAGAGTCTGATAACAAGTAATTTGTAACTAACTACTTCGAACTCAATACATACTCATCTTTTTATTTGTGTAAGTGTATCAATGTTAAGTGCAGTTTCTTTTTCTTTTACTAAACAACAACAAAGAATATCTTTATATTTTTCTCATCTATAAGTATTTTACTTCATCTTGTTTTTAATATATAAATATTTTCATCCTTCTTGCCAATACTCAGGCTAAAAGTAACCCAACAAATCCAAAATATATATATAATTTTTTTTTGAGTGGACAAAAGTTTTTAGTTTTAGAAACAAACCGAGAAGAGAAGTGGTGAGACATGAAAAAGGTATGTAGGTCCAAAAAGCAAAAAGCTCCAAACTTATGAATTTGACATGAAAATAATCAGATCGTATACACATGCAGTACACATATGTGCATATCTAATGATATGTCTCCTTTCCTTTCATGACAACTTCTTTGTTTATGTATCTATAGTTTAAATATTATTTATTTTCTTTTCTTATACAAATGTTGAAATAAATAAAAATTAGCATCCTCATTTAACACCCGGCCATTAATGAATCTATAAATCAGTATAGTTTTCTATTATTAGATGACTCAATTTTCTCTACTTATGTTTATAAATCCAGAGTCCAATGTACACATGTTAAGGGTTCGTTTGGATTCGTGAGTTTGAGTTGAGTTTTTAAAGTTTAAATAGTAAATTTTGTTGACTTTTCAGAAAAGATAAAAAACTTTTTGAGAAAAAGACGAAGACTTTTGATGAAAAAGACAAAACTTGAGCTTGAAAACTTGAGTTTAAGCTTGTAAACCAAACAAGCCATAAATCGATGATATGTCTATCGTTCATTTTTCTTCTTTCTGATTAATTCAAATTATCATTAAAATGGAATGACAAAAATAATATTAAAAAATGAAAAAGAAAAAAAG